>JAMKCH010005460.1:0-34427 GCA_023653785.1 Ophioderma brevispina
CCATTTTTCACTCCTCTCCCATATGTGGCTGTAATTACTGTACGCATGTGTAGAGCCTATACGATTTGTTATTTCGATTAAATCTTAAAAAATTGGATTCTTAATGAACTTCCGTCGAGTTGCGCTTGCCATGATGTTTGAGGGCGCTCTGTGTTACAAAACCGTCTCAGAGGCACAAAGCAAACAAAGATTTTCTGTTGTTTTGTGTGAGTGTGGTGTGTTTTATAAGTTAAAAATTCATTTTCCCTCTGATATGATTTCCATGGTCAATTAGCAATTCATTTATTTGGCGGGGCATCATATATTTTTTTTGGGGGGAGGGAAAAAAGCCAATCAAGATTGGGAATTTTCCTATACAGACCCACACAGTTAAAAGGCTATTTTAAAGCGCTTGACGGCCATAGACGGAACGCATGAGCACCAAATTCACGGTGATGAAGATGGGATGTTGTAAAAAGAAATCGCCCAAAAAGAAAGATGGGCAAAATAGTCATTTTGGGCCTAATACAATCCAAAAATACCATTCATGAATTTTTGTAAATTTTATTTTTGTTATCAGGGAAAAAAAATAGAAGTTTTTTTTTTTTGTATGCGTCAAAAAACCCACATGTATGTAAGTAGAAAAATTATGATTTTATTGATGTAAATTCTCGCGCGAAAACACCGCGCGCGAGCACGCTCGCACGCACCCACTCCGCACACGCGCTCGCGAGAAAACACTCGCACACAGGAAAAAAAAACACACAAGCAAAAATAAATAATTTTTTTCGAAAAACATAAAAAATAAAAAAAAAAAAAACACAAACACTCAGCTCGTACGCACGTACGCGGAAACGCACACGTACGCGAACAAACAAAACCCGCTCGCGAGAGCCCATATGCACTCGCGCGCACATACACTCGCGCGCCCAAAACAACCACCCCCCCAAACACTCTTACCACAAGCAAAATTAAAAATCACACAAATTAGAAAAATCCGTAGGAAGTTTAACACACACACATGAAAAACATACATTTCTAAGCGCGAAGCGCTAGATCGAACGTTAAGCAAGCTGACGCACTTGTTTGCGCCATTTCAAGTCCCTCCTATACCCCCTGTAGTGTGAGGAAAAAAGTCCTCCAATGATTATCATTGAGCTGAAGCGTAGTGTCACTTGGGCGCAATGTGCTCGTACGATGTTTACTCTGTTACGTGATTAAACGCGACATGACTGACGCTCACGCAGGTTTTACCGCATTTCGGTTTTCCAGTCAATACAAACATGGAAGTGCTAAATTTTATCCCTTTTTTTTATTTTTTGCTTTTTTTAAGTTTTTTATTTTTTTCTTTAAAGACACAGTGAAAGGGGTTTTAAAATAATTACAAAGTCAGGAATAACTCTTAAAAGTGAAGGAATGTTTGTAGAATTTTCATAAGTTACTTTTTCCAACTGAAGAATAATCGGACAGAAAAGGAAAAAAACGGCAGTATCAAAAGATATGAATTTCAATCATTATGGGTTTGTAATAATGCCCGTACGAACAGTAATGACTAGAATATCCGCTTTTTGTTCTTTATTGTTGCTTTCAGCCTTATAATTGGCAGGGTATGTTAGGACATCTGTACTGTTACAGACATGCAAAAAATTGATTTTTGATGGTTTTTTTTTTTTATTTCAGATTTAGCATATCATGTTGTATTAAGGCTTTGGATTTTGTGTGTGTTTTCCTTTTGGTAAACAATATAGGAGTATAGAATTTTTTACGGGATCAAATTTCCCAAATGACGATCACATCATATACAAAGAAAATGCATGGGCAGGCGTAGTCTGCGAGTCATATGATTGAGGGGTAGGTATAAACAGATGTAGCGGAAAAAAAAACTTATCGCTTGCGTGGGTTATCCTTATTAGAGGAGGAGCAGAATATCAGAGGGGCCTTATTTAGATGTTCGTTTAATTCCACTAAGAAAAGGTTTGACACCTAGTTAGTCTAGTATGACCCTCTACATCAATGATAGCGTTAGCGTAGTTCTCAAATTGTGGTATCAACTTTTTCAATAGGGGCCAATTAAGTTTAAAAGGGTCAAAATTTAAAATGCCCCAATCGTTTTAAGTGTATGCCATATTGTCCATCTTATCATACGGAACAAAATGTATATTGGTACCACCCTACCATACGACTTGGTTTGGACTGTTATAAGGTTAAAATGTCAATTTTCAATTTGTAAAGGGGTAAACAATAGACGTTTAATCGGATTATATTTTATATACTTGCAGTTATTTTTTTTTTTTTGTTGCCGAGTAGAGGACTCCTAAAAAGGTATAGTTTGTATTATGTTAAATGCTTACTTACGGAGTAGGGTCAAAGAAGGTCAACCCCAATTGGGTGTGTTGACTATGACCTATTTTGTCCCATAACCTGGGGTAAACATATGCATTGCATATGTTACAAACTATTCATTATTTGACTCCAATAAGCTAGATGACAACTTCTATCATGTTCAACAAAATTGGAGCAAACGATTGTGAACCCCGTACAAATAAAAATTGACCTTTTTTTTACCATTTTTAGACATTTTTTACCCATAACTCCAAAACCATGGGTTCATAGTTGGTACAAACTATACAATTTTTGGAATCCTAGATGAGAGGGACAATATGGCCTTTAACTTTAAAATGAGAATTTTGGTTTTCTTTCCAGTAAAAGACTAATCCCTTCAGGGCCCAAGTCACCACAAAGGTCAAACCATGACCTAGAGCACTATTGGTACAGGCTAGTGGTGTGCCGGTATCAACACCCTAATTTACAGGGACACGAGCTCACTCATTTACGCCAGAACATTGGTAGTGCTGACCACCTAGATGACCCATCTTGTGCCAAATCAGGTGCAGTCACCGTCCCCAATGTGTTACGGTCCGGTATGGCATACAAAAATGCACATAAAACATTATATAAGTTCCCTGACAGGAAAACTTCAGTTACAACAACGCTCTTCGTGTACAAAAATGCTTGGTTGTTGCTAACGTGAATGTGGTGCAAGGTATACTAAGGTGCATTCAGCTTGAGAACACTGGTGTGAGTTCAGGTGCACATGCTAATGTGGAATCAACACCAAAATACAAAAATAGACCTAGGCACCCAAATCTTAATGTATTATGCTTTCCGGTTCTATTCAGGACTCGGGCCATAACACAGGGAACATGCTGTCCTGCAATTGCCCCTTTAATGCTGCTAGCATAGGTTCTTTTTGAGGACCATTGGGCAGGTTTGAATCACAAGCACAAAAGCTTGCGCATGGGGCCGCGGTGTTAAAGACATGTAAACCATGGACTGTGCACCTTTAATGGTACTGGGAGTTTAAATGTGTGTGTCATAAACGCTATATACTTTACATGGAAGCACCTTTAAACATTAGGTTTACTAGGTATCTACTGAATCTAGACTTCAGAAATAATTTTACACGTGTGGGAATATTCTGTTTCAGTTCACCATTTTCAACAAGGGGTTGCAGTTGTTGAATAAGATCTAAGTTAATAGTTGGCTCACATTAGCTGAGGGGATGGGGGAAACACTGGGAAAGAACATATTGTTTTGTCTATTAAAAAATGATGACTGCTGTATCATTTCCATTTCAAATGTGACACATGAGTTTCCACTCTTGATATATGACATGACGGAATATACGACAATCGGCTTGTTTCCCATTAGTTTCCAACACGAGCGGTACGCAGTGACATTGCGATCACGGCTGTGTGATAACTCATGAATTTATCAATCAGGATTCTGCTACGGAACAGAAAGAAAGTTTCTTGATCATGCGTAAATTTCACGTAAATCACAAGCTTTTTTGTGGACATTTCTCATGGATTTGCCTCATTTTCTCCATCGGGGGTACGGGCTCTCTTTTCACCCAAAGCACGTTGTTCAGTCTCGTCTGCGCGTCCCTTGTCAGTAGCACTGTGCTACAGACAGCATACGGCGGAACCAGGCCTCCTGGTATGAGAGTTTCAGGCAGAGTTGTTAAAATATTCTACAATTTTTTGTTCCATTTATTTCACCAGGTGTATGTGTCAGTGTTATCGAAAGTCAAAAAAATAAAGGATACTCCCATATTAGAAGCAAATGCAACCAATATATACTTGCGTTCCCCATTGTTGCAAAATAGAAAAACATGTCTAGAGGAGATGCAAACGTGTTGGACAGATATAAAAAAATGCGCCGACGGGTTTCTGTAACAAGTACTTGGTCTGAGCAAAAGTAAACCAACCAAACCGCTGCTTGTGTGTGCTGTGTATGTGAGATCATGACGATATAAACATTATGGTGTGATTAATATGTAATTAAAATCAGAACGTTAAGGAAACACAAGGACGCAGGCATCCTTGCTTCTGGTAATGTTATATATATAAAATCTCAGGCCACCAAGCTATGCTTTTAGTGCAGGCTAAGATGGAAAACATGAATTTCCAATTACACTACCCCCTTCCCCGTTTGAGCGCTGTCCCAGCGCGTCCAAAAACTATTCTAAAGGTTTACAAAGGGGGGATACTTAACTTCTTAGTAACCAACGTTGCACTAACAACTTACAACTAAAGCCAAAACGACTGAAGCATCAGCTTAGACCCACAAGTTAATCACTGGAAAAATAACCCCTTCTGGGTACTGTTGGGGTTACACCAGTTATGCCTTACATTCTTTTCCACCGCCAGTACATTTATCGTTTGCTTAACTCTTGTTATTTGTAATTATAGTTATGAATGGTCCAACCAAGGTTAATGGGAGTTTGATCTGCCTTTAGGCAACCTTCCCTGTCATCGAATATTTCACTGCAGCTCATATGTGGCTCTTTTCCTGGTAAGTAAAAGTGGTGGTTGTTTGCAGGTTAAAGCATGTGTTAATTGGGGATGGGAGCTGTTCAAAAAGTGTCAAACAATATATATATAAAAAAAGAACTGGAGGAAACCAAATCTTAAACTATTGGCCGACAAATTGCAAAAAAAGTCGATAGTCACTTGACCTGCATTTAGCCCGTTCAAACAAATAGAGTAGATTAACGAGTGGCAAAAAAATATCAGAGCTTCATCTCTACAGTCAGCAACGTATACATCTAGGTTCTATTGGTGAGCACATGCTCCTTGTGGAGTACAATCTACGCCACGTCTGCGTTAGTTAATTACACACACATAGCCTCCCCGATGCTCTATCGATGGTACAGTGTATCTTGTTGCTCCTCAATCCTCTATCACAACTTTGATTGGCTTAATGGCAAAACCTTGGAAGCGACGGAGAAACGATGGCCGACTTTAGCACGAGCTGGCCGCAGCCCGGCCCGGAAGAGTCCCAGACTCACCACTAGATTACAAAGCTGCAGTACCCTACAACCTATCCAACCCGCAATCGCCCATCAAAACCATCTTTTTTTCTTTTAATCATAATCCATATAACATCATAATGTATGGTGGCTCCAGCAGATGACATAAAATGGATTGGTCAATCAACCGGGAATCTATTTCAAAGATGAGGTTTTAAAGGTAAGGATCAGTCCAGTAGTGTATATCCGATAAGTAGTATAAAGGGTCTGTACAGTCCTTCCTCGCTACTCCTAGTCATCTTGATTCATCCTTATTCCTTCGAGCAGTAAGTTTCTCTCACGCCAACCAGCAACGCGACATTTTCCTTCTTCCTTACCATTCATGTGTCCCCCTTTGTTTTCTTCTGCAATCAGCTCACACGCGACTGTACGCACCTACCGACGCCGTCCCGTGGAGTCCAGCTCCTCCGTAGAGGTCTCCCTGCCAACTGCTCTTCCGCAACATGATCTGGATAAGAGAAGCTATAACCTTCTATCTATTGGATAACACCCCCGGCATCGGTCAGCTCCAACGAACCGTATAGCTATGTATCACCCTCATCACTGTGTGTCCACTACTCTTCACCGCCTCCACGTTAATGCTACCTCAGCATTTATCCGAATCTTTTCTATAATCCCCTCATTTCACTTTGTCGTTTTCGCTAGGGGTGCACTGCACATGATCGGCCATACTCGTATCAGCAGGATGACGTTTGTCCAAGATGAGTTGTTACTGCTGGGTCTAATTAGGCACACTTATAAAATTATATAAATCACCTTTTATTGGAGTTTGTCTTTACATTGGACATCTGCATTGCTAAGCAAGACGGCGCAGTTCATCTGTTCTCTCGGCAGCATTTCTAATCCTCAGCCATAATAGTATCCCGGATGGTGATTTTCTGGGCAAGTAGTGAAGTTCTTGTAGTTAGAGAAACTACATACATCTTAATGAAGCCATCACCAACACGGTTAGAGGCCCTATTTTTTTACAACAGGACCCTGCTTATTCCTGGATAATACCCAATAAAACTCTTTGCATTTGAATGTCTCTGCCACTAAACAGCACTTTACCGATATCTTGGCCGGGCAGTTTTCTCTCCCGTCCGGGTTTTCGCCGGCAATGCTGTTTGTGGTCTAACTCTGTATGGCTGCCAGAGGAGCTTTTCTGAGCGGTGGCTCCATCTGCAGCCTTTTTAGACTTTATTTCACTACAGTAGGGGATCCATGAGAGCCTGGTCTCGTGGGGTCCGTTGGCCCTCCAGAACGACTGGTCTGAGGGGAGGAAATCAAGCGTAACCTTTTCCATGGATACTGGTCACAGCTATCGTGGGCTCCTTGGCGATTCTCTGTTCTCATGCATCTACAGGCTGGTTGCCCTGCTCGAGTGGTGCTCTGACATCCTGGACTCTAAGGCTTGGTTCACGCCACAGCCTGTCGACCGATACTGCCTGGTTAATGGGTGGCCCATGGGTAATCTTCAGTCTATCAGTGTGAACCACTCGGGTGGGGTCCGTGAAAGGCGGAAATCACACGGCAAGAGCCTCTGCAATGAGATAGGGGCCTCCTTACCATGGCAGGGACAACTTTTCTGGAGCATCCTGGTTTCTTGTGGGGCTCGGACGTGGAGCCAAACAAACTGGCCCTTCCTTTCTATACTTCAATTACCTTGGCAGTCCTGTTGTAGTTTTTCTCTGGCGACGCGCTGACATGTTGCACTGCCATGCCTAACCTGCTTCATGGAACTCGCGCAGTTTTTCTCGCATGTCTTCACCATGAATCTGTATCACAGCTCTTTCATATACAGGCCCTTCAATGTCAGATATAGAGGACACATGAGCCCCTCCCAACAATTAGCCTCATGTTGGAGTTCTCTTGGGTCTCTTGCACAACACGAAACGATAGGATATCCGACGAATGGTTTTAGATAGGTATCCCAGTCTCTTTGCGGCCAGGGTTGACGATGCCAGGGTTGAATCGCCATGGCCAGTGCACTCGTCATGGGTTCGATTAAATCGTTCGATAAATCAATCGGATTGGGGTTTATGGTGTTGTACAAGTTTTCGAATGCCGCCAACTATACACGCTTACTGGAAGATCTACTCTCAAAATTACGCCTTGGGTCACTGTGTATCTCTTAGGAAAACCCATATCGCAGGCAAAAACTCATGTACCAACTTTCGGCACAGTCTCAGCCGTCTGATCTGGTATGGCGTAGGCTTGAACGAATTTGTTAAAGTAATCCCAATGACCAAATATGTACATATTCCATGATGTGACTACGGCAGCGGTTCCAAGACATCCGGGCAACACGCTCCTAGGCCCACCGACTGGTACTGTCGCAACTTGGCCTTTCCTTTCTTAACAGGTCCTTTCCTTCGAGCGCATGTGTCACATTTCCTTACAAAAGATTCTGACATTCCGTTTGCAATACCAGTCCAATAGTATCGGTCCTTCACTTGTGCAGAGTCTGTGTCACCCCCTTTCAATAGAATTGCAGTGTCTGTGGCATGGAGTTCGTGTAGGACCATCTGTCGCAATCCTCTGAGCAGAACTGTCAACAATTCCGATTCGTTTCTACCAGTGTGGCTCTCCAACGGCGATATAAGGACTCCTTCATCGATCTCAGTAAGTCCCAAGGCCGCCAGTATGGTCTTCATTGCTGGTTGACGCATGGCAATCTCTTCTTACATGGTTCTGGGGCCTCCCGTGCCTTTGAGCCGCAGATTTCGGCCATGGTTGGGAATCTTATAACTGTTGTTTCCGGATCACCTCTAATGTGAGTCGGGGTGTCGCGGTGATAGCATTTACACTTGCTTTGGCTTGGGCTTCCCTGCAGCGGGAGTCATGACTGGAAAATGCGACTTCGCTCCATCATGTGTGGGTCTGGGATGGCCCATTTTTGTCCAGACACATCAGCAGGGAGGTCATCCTGCTCCACCTTCTTGAGATTCAATATGCATGACCTTGACATCATTTGTAGAAGTGCCTTCACTACTGCACTGAGCATCACCACGCCCACACTGGCGAAAAGGCTTCCGCGATAGGCTGTCCGCATTACTGTGATTTCTACCCGCTCGGTGCAGGATGCCGGTTTTAGTCATATTGTTGTAATACCTTATCCATCTGCTAGCTGACAGTAGGCTCTTTGAATTAAGTTAGGACCACACCAACTATCCATGGTAAGTCCTGATGCTGTAAATTTTCTGCATACAGGTATGGTCGGGAATGCTTTACAACGTTTACTACAGCACAAAGTCTTTGACGAGTGACGATATAATTTCTCTGTTGGCTGCTTAAAGGTTTGCTCGGCAATGCAATGACCTTTCTTGTCCATCTGCAATGTTTGAGTAACAGCTCCAATGCTTGCTGACTAGCGTCCGTGTCCAATATAAAGTCACCTTTGACATGGGGTAGCAAGGAGAGGTGCAGCGATCAGCCTGGATTTCACCTTGGAATGCGCTTCTGCCTCAGGGCTGACCACTGAAATTTCACCTTGACTTCACAGTCAGTGCATGACGAGGCTGGCAATTCAGCAAACCCTTACAACTTCCTATAATAGGATGCCAATCCCAGGAAACTCCTAACCTCTGGTTACATGACGGGGGATAGGGCCATTATGAAACCGTTTATATATTGTCAGGGTCGGTATGAACTCCTTGTTAGAAACCAGTCCCAAAACTTCACGACCTCTGAAAGAGGCAACACTGTTAGAAGGTTCAGCTTTTGAGTTGGCTTCCCTAGTCTCTGTAAAACAATATCAGTACAGTGCTCTCTCCTCTTGTAAGTTCTTTGCATACACAATGCACCATCGTCCCACATACAAGCGCAAGATGTCCCAGTAAGTCCAGACAAGGCTCGCTCTATTAACTTTCGAAAGTGGCAGAGGCGGCGTACAAAGCCCAAAGGGCATCACGTCGAACTCGTACAATCCCCATCGCCACTACGAATGATGACTTCTTTTGGCACGATCTGTATGTCCCACCTGCCAAATCCACTCGCCAAATCTAAGGGTGGAAAACCATCGAGCGGCCACCAGTGCATCGAGGGACTCATCTATTCGTGGGAGTGGATATGCATCTTTAACGGAGGTATCATTGAGTTTACGATAGTCTACGCAGAATCTCTTGCTGCCATCTTTCTTTTGTTACGAGGACGCAGGGGAAGCCCCCATGGGACTGTCTGAGAGATATTATTTTCTGTTCAAGCATCTTTTTCACTTGCAATTCTATCTCTTTCTGTATGGGAGGGCTTATTCTGGCCAAGTTGACGTATTGGTGGGCTGTCACCGGTATCAATATCATGCTGCACTAGATCCGTCCTACCAAGATCCATATCTGAAGACGAGAAAACATCCGGAACTCAACCAAGTAGTTCAGCTACTCTCTGTCCCTGTCAACTCAACTGCGTTCTCTGTTGTAATAGATCCTGTAGATGCTGTGGAACATTTGTGCTGGAATGATAGTTTCTGTTGATTGTGTGGGAACTTGCTGCTTCCAGTGGACATACATCTGTCTCTTCACAGGTGGTAACTTTCCAACAGGACTCCTTTCCTTATCACATGGGTATCCACTCCAGCATTCAAGACTCTGAATGGCCAACAGATTCACTTGTGTCACCAAGGGATGGCGCGACCATCATCTCTTTGGTAAAAAAGACATTGGGCTCAAGTAAACCCTGGCCCATCAAATCCTTTGTTTGGTGGATTTACGACGTGGGCTCTCCTTGAACATGCTTCATTGACTGGGGTGGTGGAACAAAACAATCCTCCTTCCACCAACCACTCTAGCACAAAAAAGAGCCCTCGCCGCGAGAGTACAAGTAAACATTCTCTACACGAAGGAAAATGGGCTATGTGCAAGTGCACGGTTCCATGGGTCACAGTAAAAAAGTTTCATTCCCAGAATCCCTGGTGTCACAATATCCGCCACTATCACCCAGTTACAGCCTCACGTATGCTTCCAATCTGTAATTTCAATCCATGCAGAGCCTAATGTTGCAAAAGCAGCTAAGATCCGTTTTTGACTTGTTATACTGGGACACCCTCCTTCAATGGGGGCGAGATGTGTGATGGAATGCTAAAAAAAGTGGTGCTGGCGATCAGGGTGTCTGTCGATCCTGTATTTCGACCAAGAACTAACATAAACTCTATCAGCGTTCCCATCCATAGGAGTCATTTCCACCTGTCAATCTCACTAACGGTCGGCCCTATCTTCCTTGGGAAATTCCTCGACATACCTTTCCCGCGGCGGGGAGCGACCATGGCGCTCAGCCTCCATCTGGTGGAAGCATTCTACCTCCCTTAGCCGCCACGTACGCTTCTTCCAAAGATGATTGGCATTCGAACGGAACACACCCTCGCGGGGATGTCACGATCATCAATAGCATCATAGAAGTGCCGCTTACACAACCGCCTCTAACTCACTTCCACTTGATTTAGGATAAGCCTTTTCAGTAGGAAAGTATTATCTTCCGCCCCAAACTCTTAAGGGTCTGTCCTCTGTCTCGGTGTTGCCGGAGTTCGATAAGGTAAGTCGGCCATCGTGCTGGGTCCAAAGGATCCCTTTTTTTCTTTTTCCCCCTATTTTTTTCTAACTTCTTGATCAGATCTGTTAGGGCAGTGAGAGGCCAGTCTCCGGTAGATGGCAATAATTTCAATGCATCCCCTGAGGAGACGCGGCAGAAAGGATGGCTGCGTCATTGTCGTTCCCAAAATTCACCAATATGGCGGATTGAAGTGGTTCGGCGAATTCCGTCACGAAGTAGTTTCCGTATATGGTCTGGTGTTTTATTCTGGGGCTTTCTCGATTCTCGGGTGATGCGGGTAGAAGAACCTGAATCGTTCCATCACGGCATGGGGTCAAACCAGTAACTCGAAAAATTATTTTTGACGATAAGAGTACGTTAGTATCTGAAGTTGCACTTTCACTTTTTGAATTGGACTGGCATTTAGTGGAGTAGATCTGAACAACAATTCCGAGTCTTCTAAGCATACTGTATATTTTGTTCTTTGCACCTCGCCCTTTTGCATCGTGACAGCATACCTATCTTCATGTTTATCCTGAAGCTTTAGAAATCTGCATTCTTTTATTCAATTATTTTTAGGCCCCAATCTCCAGCTCAACTTGTTTCTTTCAGAACTTGCCCGCCTGTCTTCTCTCAACTGCTAACCGCAATCTGCAAGACTCTGCTGCAGCTTTTGGAACTCATTCCTCTGTCAAACCACCGGTCTCAGTAATCGCGTCGTTCCTTGATCTAGTACGTTTAGATGTATGCAGTTCCACCAATTGTAATCACAATCCCACCGCTGCCACCATGTGTAGCGAAAAAAAAAAATTTTATCCGATTGGCCGGGGTATCTCTTATGCGACACATGACAGAGCGGTTGTGACCATGCGGACCAACGGACGCGCAGCGCAGCTGTTCGCACAACAAACAGATGCATTAATTCACACAATTGCAGAGTTTAAGATTCAGTTACTCATATGTTAAACAACCTTGATAATTCATAAATAATACTACGAACAATCTGGTTTTTTTCCAGTAAAAATCACTAATCCCTCAGGCCCAAGTCACCACAAAGGTCAAACCATGCCCTAGAGCACTATTGGTACAGATAGTGGTGTGACGGTATCACACCCTAATTACATGGACAAGAGCCCCCACTCATTTAGCAGGAAACATTGGTGTGCTGACCAAACACTAACATTTCCCAATCTTGTGACCAAATAGGTGCAGTCCAAGTCCCCACTGTGTCGGTCCGGATGGCCTACAAAGTCACATAAAAATATGTAGTTTCACCGCCAGAACCCTTCAGTGTACCAAAATGCTCTTGCGTTGTACCAAATGTGGTTGTTGCTAACGTGAATGTGGTGCAAGGTATACTAAGGTGCATTCGGCTTGGGAACAAACCAGTGTGAGTTTCAGGTCTGCACATGCTAATGTGGACCACCACCAAAATACAAAATAGCCCTAGCAAACAAAAAATTGAAAAAAGGATTGGTGAAGTTATAGTCAGGAACTAATATGCCTCGTGGGGGTTTGCTGCCTACACGGTTAATTAACCATGTTGCAATGCCCTTTTAATGTGCTATATCAGGTTCTTTGAGGACTTGGGGCGGTTTTGAATCACAAGCACAAAAGCTTGCGCATATGGGCCTGCGGTGTAAGTACAGTAACATAGCCTGTGAACCTTTAATGGTACTGGCGGTTTAATGTGTGGGTGCCTAAACGCATATCATTACATGGAAGCACCTTGAACTTAGTTTTTAAGTTATCTATGATCTCAGACTCAGAATAAATCTTTACACGTGTGGGAATTTCCTGTTTCAGTTACATTCCAGGGTGCAGTGTTGATAGATCTTGTTAATAGTGGCTAAACATTAGTGTTGACTGGGGACCAACGGGAAAGCCACATATGTTTTGTCTATTAAAAATGTGACGCTGTATGCATTTCCATCAATGTCATCACACGCGTTTCACTCTTGATAATGACATGCCAGGCACTATATCGGCATCGGCTTGTTTAACATTAGTTTCCAACGACGGCGGGTACGCAGTGACATGCGATTCCCGGTGATTACGGTGGAACTTTTATCCAATTAATAATAGTAATATATTTGCCGGCTTTTATTTAAGCGCCATTTTATCAAGATCACCGCGCTGTTTGCCATTATTATTACACTGCCGTCAGGAAATCGTCAAATATTCGGCTCATCTGGCCGTAGATGGCCAAGGCGCCACAATCCTATCAGCAAGTAGATTGTAATATTTCCCATAACCAGCCTACCGAATATCGATGGGGTCAACGACGGCAGAGAGGTAAAGTGCCTTGGCCAAGTGCACAAAACACATGGCCGCAGCGGGGCTCGACCCACAACTTTGGATCATGAGCCCGGCATCATATCCAATGGACCACATGTGCCTCATCAATTCAGAATCAATCAGGATTCTGCTACAAAGTTCTTGATCATGCGTTAAATTTCAGCAAATCCCAAGCTTTTCGTGACATTTCTCTGGAATTGCTTAATTTTCTACCAATAGGGGTACGGGCTCATACTTTCACCCAAAGCACGTTGTTCAGTCTCGTCTGCGCGTCCCTCCTCAGTAGCACTGTGCTACAGACAGCACACGGCGGAACAGGCCTCCTGGTATGAGAGTTTCAGGCATCAGCGTTTATAATATTCCACAATTTTGTATCAGTTATTTCACCAGGTGTATGTGTCATTGTTATTGAACAAAATAAAGGATACTTCCCATATTAGAAGCAACTGCCAAACACAATATATTATTTGCGTTTCCTCCATTGTTGCAAAAATAATATAAAACGTCATGTCTAGAGATATGCAAAGTGTTGACAGATATAAAAAGCGACGGCTTTCTGTACAATGTAGCTGGGGGGCGCACACCACCACATAACGCTCCCATTGAAAATACACGCTAAATTGACTTGAAATAAGTTCAAATTCAACCCCACGTGACATCAGATTTGATGTTTTTTGAAGATATTTCTATATCAAAAAAAGATAGAAATTTTCAATCATAGTAATTTGTTACCGATACAGGATAGAATCGAGATGACGGCTGGTGATAGCGCCACCACTTTTTCCACCCGACACGTAAAAACCATAGCCGTATCCTAGCACGGGGTACTTCCGAAGTCCTAATTTATTTGTAGATTCAATTTATTTATTTTCTGATATTCCAAGTATTAGGAACATTGTCTGCATATTAATTTAAATATTAACATTTGACAATCAACAATATCTACGCACCATGCAACACAATTTGCGGCAATCGACGGATGTTTTTACCGGAAATACCACCATTACACAAAATGCGGAGTGAATTTAGTGGTGTGCTCTTTTGAACATACAATTTTTTTGTTTCTTATTTCAGAAACATTGTTCATTCTAAGAAAAAGGGTCACTTATTATTAAGAATATTTCATCGATTTGGAAAAAAAATAGACTTTTGAAAACGTGGAAAACTAAAAGTCACAGGCAGAAAATGCCTGAATGCGCTCTTTTGACAATTGAGCAAAAGCTATTGTGGTTGCCCAATGCCAGTAGTGGACATCGTGTTAAGAGTTTTATGAAATAATGGCGTCGAAGAGTGAGAATGTGAAAACATTTATGTGAAACAAAGCATCGGATGAACCATAAGCTCTAGGAAGCGATTTCATGGTGCTAAGCTTCGCCCCACCCCCCCTTAACAGCATCAAAACCGAAAAAAAGTGACTAATTGTGCGGCGGCCGAATGCATTCCGCGATAGTCCATTTCGCTCACAATCTCCTTCTCACGGTTGGGATAATTGTTGGGGATAAGGCTAGGCGTTTAGATTTAGATAAGGAAGTTAGAGTGGTGCTAAGATTGGGTTAGGGTTTAGGATTAAAGCTAGGGTTAGATAGGGTTAGGGTTAGGGTTTAGCGATTCGGTTAGGGTTGAGATGTTTTGAGTTAGGGTTAGGGTTGTTAGGTAGATTTGGGGCATAGGGTTAGAGGGTAGGGTGGTTACGGTGAGGGTCGAGTCGATGGTTAACATTGGGGCTGGACTGGCTTTAGGGGTTATTAAAATGCTCGAGTGGGAAATCACGCAAAAATTACTACAAGATGTTAATGTGTATGAACCGAATTCTTGCTCTTAAAAGGCTTACCGTGGTTCCTATTTTGAACAAGGTTAGGGTTCAAAGAGAGCCGTTTGAGACTTTATCAAAATAATTATCAATTTTATAAATGGTATTACAACATCACTTAATATGCAAAGTTCACAGTGATCTTTCTTCCACCATGCTGTCTCTTGGGAATAGAACAGGCAGTTTGATGACAAAATGCCGTTTATTTTGGCTCTTACACGGAGGGTAATTAGGATGTTCGCTTTGAAATTAAATGCATTACCGCGAGGGAAGATCACAGTGTTAGCTCTCGGATAGACATTGATATGTTGAAAGAGAAATAATTCCACAGAACCATTGCCAGCGCTTGCAGGAAACTTTCAATTTTTGTGCAGCAAACCTTTAAAATATAGACAAAACCGCCACTTTAACCAAAATGGCCAAAATGAACAAATCATGTTAATCCATTAGGTTGGGGATGTATGGTACACCCCTTGCACCCCCACAGAACTTACCCACACCAACTTTTTTAGGTGGCTTTTAGGGTCTAAAACACTTTTGGGAGTTAACAGTGAAAAAATCCCGATGTCCGAGATATCCAAGATGGCCGCCAACTTGGTCAAAATTTGGAAAAGTCAAAATATCAGCTAGTAAGTATACCAATAAAGCACAATATAAAATTGGCTAGGCAAACGTGCAGAACATGCTGATTATTCATGAAATGGTTTCGGGAGGTTTTCAAACGCTGGACTAAATGTAAAAACATGCCCCTGTATTATAACGTAAGAATAGGGGGAGTGAGTCGGGTATCCCGAACGAGGTGAGTAATACCGAACGCAGCGATTTCGCTATATAATTGCGAAATAGGAGGGAGACCGTGTTATCACCCTATGGTGTCAGTGCCTTTGGACTTAATTCAAAGGTAAAGACCAAAATGGAAATCTCGTACATTCTGCGAGAATTACAAAAAACACTCTTTTAGTGAAAAGAATATCAGAACATATATTCTGGATGACTATGATCTACAGAAGAGAGAGAAATGGGTTTAATAGTTAATCGGATTAGGGTCCTTCACAATAAAATCATGTACAACAGGGACACATCCATGACGAAGTTATGAAAGGAACAAGATTACAAACTTTACATGGTTTGGTGGCAATCGCGAACGACCCGTTTTCAATGGCAACCCATATAGGTGTGTCCAGATCATCTACATAATTGAAACTATAATCAGCTTTTCAATATTACATTATTATCTTAAACTTTATTGTGAAAAAAAAGTCAAGTTGAATGTATCCCCCTCGGGTTACGGTTGTTGTTTAGTTATTCCCCGTATAGCCTCCAAACTCTCATTCCCCTTGGCGTAAAAAACGGACCGACCTTCACTTACGAACGGAAAGAGGCTTGATACGTGGACTTGTATGAGCGTTTTTCTGTATTAGATTGAGTACTATTATAATGAAGAACACAATCTTTGATGAATTCCAGAGTGCGACAGGCCTAACCACAGCATTGAGACTGCCTATGCGCGTTGAAAATGTATTTGGCGACCATCGATGAGGGGAATTGACGCCCTCGTCCTGTAGATTTAATGCCGCCTTTGACACCGTGGATCACACTATTTTGCTCAGTAGATTGCGCGACTTTATTGGCTTGCGTGTAATGCTCTTAAGCTGGTGTCAATCAATTAAGCAACAGGCCGCAATGTGTTCGTGTAGGCAATTCTCATCCACTCCAGTTTGTTCAAGATTTCTCTTTTACACAGGATCGGTCTATGGGCCACAGTGGCTTCACTGTTTACCACCTACCCTGTCACAACATAATCTCAAATACAAATTACAGTATCATGTTTATGCAGGATGATACACAAATGTATGTGTCTTTTAAACCACACCAATGTAACATGAATCAATGTAGCGGTCTTGAATAGGATTGTGAGATTCGTCAGTGGATGAAAGAGAACTTCTCAAGTTAACGATGAGAAAAACAGCGTTATTCTGATTGGATCCAGATAACAACTGTCAAAAGTAAATGTTCCTCATATTACGATTGGCGATTCTGACATCACGGCCTTGCTAAAAAGGCTCGTAATTTAGGTGTTATTTTGACTTGTCGCTATATCTAAATGATCATATTTCTAGCATTGTACGTTCTGCTTCTTTTCACATTAGAAACATTGGTAAATAAGAAGATATTCTGAGTCCTCGTGCCACTGCACAGATTTCACCAGTTTATACCTCCGGCCTAATATGGGCAATTCACTTTTGTTTGGCTTCATTCAAAAATCAGATGCACGTCTTCAGCGTATTTCAAATGCCGCTGCACGCTTGGTCACTTTAACTAAGAAGACGTCTCACATCACTCCTGTTTTGAAGGAGTTACATTGGTTGCCGGTTAATTATAGACGTATGTACAAAAATGCTGCTTATGGCTTTTAAACGCGGCACTGGAACATTTTCACAAAATATGAAATGTCTTCAATTTGTTCTCAAATTGCTTAGTCTAGGCCATTGGCATTTACCACAAAAAATTACATACCCCAAAACAAGATAGGGACATCGATCTGAGGATAAAAATATCCAGGTAATATACCACAATCAAATATTAAATTAAAAAATTCATAATTTTAATTTTAACAAATGTGTATATTACATAAATATTTTGACTCGTACTAATGATATTAAAACCACAAAGGTTATAGACCGAGCAAACAGGTCATACAGAGTGAGAAACATGCTACGGGGTGCGTGTCCTTGTGTTAAAAGCATTTTCGTCCTGCTGAATTTAGCGTGCGTTCTGTTTACCCATAAGGAAGACTGAGTTGGTCTTAATCATTCGGTGAGTGCTTTGTTCATCATCATGATGGCCTCCGTCAGTAGCAAGCGGGATATGGATAAGCGGCCCACATTGAGTAGGGCGCAAAGGCCAGGGCAATTTCTATGGAGATCCATATGTTGCCCATACACATGAATCCCCTCTCCAAGCTAAGACAATCCAAGGGAACGTCGAGAAACGATACAGTTTGGTGCAAGCAGCGTCGCAGGAGTTGCCGAACTTGTGCTGAGTAGAGCTTTAGTCGACTACGGGAATCCTACAACTACGGATTATCATAAGGGTTGTCTCCCCCAAGCCTTTCCTGCAATCGGGAGTACTCAAGGACCAGCAGATACTATAAAGTCTGGAACCCACTGGCCGTTGAACATGCGGTTTCTTCGCCCTAATGCTGGCTATGTTCAAGCAGAATATAGGTTATTATGGGCCTAATCACGAGCCTAACCTATAAGGATATAAGGAAATGTCAGCATTTGGTCCAGTTGCCAACCACACCGGAGTATGGCGATAAACCTGTACACCAACCACCGACCATTTTGTGAGTATGTTCACGCAGGTCAATGTATTGTTGGATCAGGGAATATGAAACATTCCAGTTGCCACAGGTGCTTGACCCCCCCTACCCAACTGATGTTAATCCACTAGACCTAGGCAACTGGAATGCCTGAGACGAAAATAAAAACTAGAAAAGGGGAAAAAGAGATATGGGCGGAAGGTCGCTCAAAATCCTCACTCTGGAATAGAAACAAATCCAGACCACCACCTGCTTTTGTATTATAAAAGCTTTACAACCACATGCAAAAATATCGATTTTGAAAAAATCTATGGGCGCCACTACTTTTCAAAGTTGCAGTGTCTCTTTAAAGTGACAGGTGGAGAGATTTTGTTAAGATACGAATTTCTCTAAAATTGCACAGATCGATTGTGGACCACATCTACCAAGAACGTTCCGGAAGGTTTATTGGACAAACAAGTACAAAAGAAAACAGCAAAACCTGTTTTGAACTTGCCTGACTATCGTTAATGTTCCCCATAGAACCACTGTGCTTTGGACTTTTGTCGTGCACGACAGAAAGACTAAATCATAATTATACATAAAAGACGGCGTATTCGGATTTTAACTTACGGTGTGATCTAATACCATTGGAAAGCATTCCAATATGCAAAAAAAAACCGGGTTCGAAACAATTTGGGGGCGCTTCTTTCTGGGAAATCCTCAGTCTCGTTAAGTCACTGAATGATCTTGCACCAGAATATATTAATTGTCTTCTCCACAATCCAATATAATCCCACTTCGGACGCTCCGTCCAAAACATGTCTTGCTTTGCGAAAACCTCGTTCTAAAATCGTGGGGAGGATAGGGCTTTACTTCTATGTGCTTGCTCACGTTCTCTGGAATTGATCTGCCCGTAGGATGTTCGAACTAGCCCATCTCTGAACTCACTTTGACTCCAACTGTGTTGAAAACTCACTTGAGAAAGAAGACATTTGACTAAATGTTATTTTCTCATTTTTGTGCTTATTTACCACGTTTTCATGTATTGTGTTCATTTTTGTTTTTGTGTAATGTAAACTTATATGTTGCGCCTTGAGCGACCATTTTGGTGGATTGTGCGCAATATAAAAGCCACATTATTATATTTATTATATTATCCGTGTAGAGAAAAAACGTATTTTTTTTTGCCATAACAAGATACTTCATGTCGTCTCAAACCTGGTTTCCAAGAGTGTCTATTGATACCAGTGTTATGCACTCTCTTTTTTTCCTTTCCCCATAGCTCCCCTTCCTTTTACTCTTTCATTTCTTCCCAAGTTTCGCCCTGTCTCGCTTTGTTTATCCTTTAGGTCTTTATCAGGGTAGGTGTGCGTCATCGCCCACAATTCATCGCGTACAGCCCGTGAATCGCGCATGATGAGATTAGCGGACGTGCGTTCTCTTATGCGTGCTGCGTGGCGCTTTTGTTAACGGTTCGAAAATAACAAGTTTCGATTTCATGCCTCATTGCGTGCTCAAAACGCTCAGGCACGGGCCCTTCTAGCGCTATAATATTTCTGTGCATGAAAAACACAGAAATCTTATAGCCCCGAAGGCGCTAGAAGGGAAGACTCTCCGCGCATTTGAGGTACGCAGCGAAGCCAGATAATTTTGTTTTCGTTTCGAACTCGCTTGCGTACTGGGGAGTAAGCAAGACGCGCTTCTTATATATGTACATGCAAACTCAAGGAGCATTCACTGTCGTTTAAGGCAGTGTCAACCTTAGCTCCGCAGTATCTATTTTGGTTTTGTAACTTTGCAAATTTTGATCATGTCTGAAAGTATTTACAATTTCTAGAAAGAAAATTGGACGATGAACCCGATGATGGCATCAGCTTAATGTAAAACGTACTTTCCGTATTTAAAAAATACGTAAAAAAAATGATTTTGCCCCCAAAATTTCCAGACAGCATAGCAAAAGCAATTTGAATTTCATGATTTCTTATGTTATTTTTTAGGAACAAGACAAATTTGTCTAGGGACGTTTTTTTTCCAATTTTTTAAAATAGGCTTACTTCGACATATAAGGAAAAATGTCAAAAGGGTGATTTTACCTTTCTTTCCAAATTTGAGTAAATATTGGAGAAATCTTTAGTAGAAAATCGAAAATGAGAAAACCGTCCCTGAGAAGACCGATTGCTATGTGGAAAGTGTAACAACACCTTACTTCGGTACTTTTGGAGTTATCTTGTCTGAAATGTTGCCAATTTGCGAAAACATTGAACATTGAGAAAATCCGGGTTTTAGTAAAAAAGTGACTGTTCCAACCATTTCAAGCTGTCTCTTCTCACATAACTTTACCTTTTAACGTCAAATGCGTATGTTGTGCAGTGCATGAAAATACTCGAGCACTATTGAATCAAACAGCATTTGTCTTGCCAAACTCCAAAAGCAGAAGAAATTTAAATTTATCTGAGTACTAAATTAGCAATTTGTTTACATTTTCAAATATTATTTTTCGTTTTTCCAAGATGCGTTCGCGCAAAAGTACATTAAAACACGCTCACGCTTCATTACACAGCAAAAACTCACCGCGCGACGCGGATGATGCGCCTTGCGCCCTGGAAGGCGTGAAATGGCTTAAATTCCCGCCGGTTTTAACTGTTTTTGTGACTTAAATGGTAAAAATAGATGTTTTAAATCGGCAAAAAAAACAACTCAGGATTGTTGCATTGGATAACCTTGTTGGTAACGATGAACACAGGTTGATGTTTTTAAATGGTGCAAAAATCCAGAATTCTTGTAAAAACACAAAGCAACTAGGGGTTGACACTAACTTAAAACTAACCTAACAGCACTGAGTGCTACAAAATACTACTAGGCGGGGCGTGAAGTGGACAACAAAAATAAGCCTTAATCCGGAAAAAATTCCTTATCCATGATTTTTGTATCACGGGATGCAGGAGATAATGCTCTAAACATACAAAAATCCGCTTGGGGAAACTTTTTATGCGTATTGAAATTTCCCTTTTATCCCAAATCGAGTACCTTCGTAACCAAGTCGAAAGGTCCGTTCATACTACACCGCAACGCACGTTGCATTGTAAGTTGCAGTGCTTGAATTAGTCTCTGTCCGGTAAACTGCATTGCGGTACTGCAACGAGTTAAGTTTTGTCAACTGCAGTGCAGCGGGTGCGTTGAGTTGCTTGCAGCAACGGTGCTGCATATATCGGCACTGCACCTCGCCACAGGCACGTACCTAACGAACCTAAGTCTGTGTTGTAAGTGGAGAGCGTAAATGTTGGCGCAATTGGTTTCTTAGGAAGCGCGAAGCGGTACACCCCTCCCGCGGATCCGCACCAAGAAACCTTGGGCGTGTTGTGTTGGTTGGCTAATAAACTCTCCAAACAGGGAAATAACCGGAAAAATGGGCCTCTAATTGTTGTCAAAAACTTAATTACTAGAAAATTCGTTGAAAAGTATTTTTTTTACAAAATATCATAGATTAATCGAAAACTTTAAAAGGGAATCAAATAATGTAATAGATATTTTTAGAGGAATAGCCTATATTTTTTTTAAAATACAATACGATTCCCTTTCATGCTTTTCTTTTCTAAATACAGGTTGATTTTAAGCTTAAAGTTATGCCGAGTTAAAAGTTATGCTATCAATAAACAACAAGCTTTGTCAAAGATTTAAAAAAAAAAAGTTGTCCAAAGTCTCTAACGCTTTTGCCATGTAACTTTTCAGGAACTTTGAAGGAATATTGGCCCCAAATGGATGATAATTGCCAGCAGACCGCGAATCTAGACGAAGCCAAACTCCGTGTCAACCAAATGTAACTTTTGCGGCACTATGTAGAACTTTTTCAAAACGTTTTCTTCAAAGGTTTCAATTTCTACAAACATAACCATGTCCCCTCTAAATTTGAACGGATATTGTTTATGTACAAACGGTTGACCATTGTTTACTCTAATAATACTCTGTAGCCCAAAGAACTTTGAATAGGCCTAATCTTCTTAGCAATATTCAAAAGGAACGTAAAAGTTCATTTTTGATGAAGTCTCTTTTGTTAGTCGCAATCTGTTTTTTTTTTTTCAAAATAGTTGCACTTGAAGTCTTGCACCCCGAAAGAAATGCATCCCCATGGATTCCAGAATGCAAGATCTAAACATATCGAGATCTGGAGGGTACTTTCTCTTCGACGTTTATTTTCGAATATGAACTTGGTGCCGCATTAATTACCTGTAGACGTAACATTTCAAAAAAAATCAAAAAGTGTCAAGTAACTGTCGTTAAGCCAAAATTAATAGTTTTAAAAAGTACTTTTAGTTTACTGGTAAACCTTTACGACTGAGAACGTAAAATATGGCTTACTTGCTCACCCCGATGTGGTCATTGTGTTCTTGTTGAAGATATCGCCGCTTGCGCGGTACATTCCGCAACGCGCGAGCGTATGTCGCGAATGCGCTGTTCGGACTGTAACACGAAACAGATGCTAAATAATCCAGAGTCAACAATTACCATGGGGCAACATGACGAAAGACTAAAAAGATGATTTCTAAGCAGGAGGTCATAGCAAAATTGTACATGTAAATCGTATAATTCAACTCTCTTAGAAGTACATATATATTTTTACGATCCTGGTGTTTGTAGATTCTGTATAAAAACTGTTGATTTCACTGAAAAAAACGTGGATTTTTAAACGGAAAAAATGGACAGTCATTTATAGCTAATTTTCTGTAAGTTAACATTTTTACGCGATGTAACATTGTAAAAATATTGTAGGCCCTACATATTACAATATTATACGAGCATTCTTTCCGCCAACAAAATACGGTAAAAATAATTATGAAAACACTGGGAATGTATTGGTTTAACCTGCAAAGTTGTTTACCCTATTTGGCGAAAGGAGGCACGTATAGTGACTATAGAAATTTAAAAGAGACCCACGTTTAAATTTAATCTTAATAGACTTTTAACATTTAACATTTTTCCCCCCCCCAAACTTAGACTGTAACAACATTTCTAGTGTTTTTGATTGAACTCTATTTACAAGATTGTTTATGTGTGTAGGCCTTGATATTCTTCTTATCTGTCCAAACACTGTGTGGTTCTCAAATATGAATTCCGCAAGAGATGGTACAACACATTGGATGCTTCACGAATTCCGCAAGGTCATTGTTTGTGCATTGTTGCTCCAGACAGTGGGAAGACAAGAGGTGCTCCATGGTCTTTCCCCTCCTTTTTTTTGGTGCTGTTCCACAACCACAGGTGATATCCTGATCTTGCTTCCAGATAGCCCCACTCCAGCAAGGAAACACTTAGATCGGCCAGTCTGGTTCTCAATCCACTGAGGCACCGCCACCCAGCCCACGAGGAGCCAGCCCCAGGCGGTAGATGCCCACCAGGTTCAATACCGATAGATGCCACCCGGTTGATGGCAAGTCTTTCTTTCAACAGGGGACTCTCTTCACCTCCCCAGCGAATGCCACCAGAGGCGGACTCCGCCTACGGAAAACTCTCTCTAGATTTAAGGCGGCCGGCAGCAGGCATCCGTCCAGACACAGGGTGGCCCACAAACCGGACACCCGGCAGCCACGCTCACGCATGCCCGCCAAACGCCAAGACGGAGCCCGGCGGGCAAACTCCCGCAGGATGCACAAGCCCTCCCGACGGCGCCGGGAAGGAGGCAATCCCGCGACAAGACGGCCAGGAGGAATTTAATGCTGGGATCAAGCTTCTTGGCATGGTTGATCTTCCCCATACAGGGGCAGGCATCCTCTGCACATGAGTAGCACAGGCAAGTGCCGTCGATCTTAGGGTAAGTGGGCGAGCACCCCATCTGGTGCAGTGAGTTTGTTCAAGCTGTTATTGGTGAACAATCTTTACTCTTCGTCTTCTCTTTGTGGGTTCTTATAAGAGAGAGTGCGGTCCAAGGTGACTACTAGGTAGACAGGGTTATCACAGTGTCCAGGGGAGTTCCAGACCCCCCCCCCCCCCCCAACCACGGGTAACTTTAAGTGAAGTTTGGCTTCACGGTTGAGTAGATGAAAAGCACACACCTTGTCTTAGATGGATTTCACGTAGGTGGTTTTCCTCATAATAAGGAGTGAGTTCATCCCAAAAGCTTGGAGAGTCTATCTTCACCAACTGTGAAGTCGGCATTTGTGCGCTAATTCCCAGATCGTCTGCGAAGATAAAACGGGACAGTTCTGCACTCCTAGGTTGTTCGTTGGTATATATGTTGAACAGGAGAGGTGCAAGCACACTCCTTGTGGTGTGAGACCATGCTTGAGCCTACGCCATCGGCTCTTCTTCCGCTCTAGTGAACAAAGAACATCCTGTTAGCCAGCATTCCACGGATAGCTCAGTCAGGCGGATGTCCTTGGTAATTTCAGGATTTTATGGAGTAGGCACCTGTGATTAACAGTGTCGTATGCTGCTGAGAGGTGCGAACACAGCTCCGGTTACCATGTATACCCTTCTCGAAACCATCCTCAATGTGTTGAGTTAGGTTGAGTACTTGCTTGGCTTGTGATTTGGGTTATATAGAAATGTACAGTAAAAACCTAGTTTTACCGGGTTTTTTACCCATTTTTAATTCCAGTTCGTAGACTACCCCTCAGCGCTGGCGGAACAATTTTCACTTAGGCACTTTATCTGAGCAAATTTTCAACTTTTGTTTTATCATTGCAGCTAGGATAAATAAGCTGCTAACCCTCCTACTCAAAAGTAAATTAAAAACCCAATCCAATTCTAGTATATTTCTAGTAAATATTTAGGTGTTAGACGCCCAGGAGGGTGACGGCGGAGTATTTACAGGGGTATGGAAAGCAAAGCTAGTCAAGCTTTAAAATACTTGTTTTAGGCCAAATCGGTCGCTCTGCCCAGCTGTCATGAATTCTATTGGATATTCAATCTGGGCTACTTCATACCCCGAAGTTCCGGCACAGTGATAAAATATGGGTATGAGTTAGGTCTAATTGTGTCACATTTTTAAACGAAACTTTGGTCTTTTCAAACATATTCACTAGTCAAGAAAGTGGACCGCATGTGTCAACGCGTTTTTTACATTTTTGTTTTTTTTGTTTTTTACAAATCCACGCCATTTTTATCTATTTCATTCCTGTTAATTCTGCATAGGATGACTAAAATTATTGCGTTCTATTTTTGACATTATTTTTGTAGTTGGATACTGTTAATGATGCGATTCTTTCTGCATGCTTTCGGGCATGCTTTTTGTAAAGGTAAAACAAAAATGTTTATTTCAGCCACCCATTTTGGTTTTCTAATTGTATTGTCTTATTTCTGGACTTGTTTCTGTACATTGATTGGAATTTCGTTTTCAAGATAAAGAGCAAATTATAAATTCTTTATTAATTTATTGTATTATCCATGCTATTCATATGTTTTAACTAATAACTATATACGTTTTAATAATTATTCTATCAGTAAACTTAAGAAAATAATCCCGGATTCGTAAAATACCAGTCAATCAACGCGATAGTCCATTTCGTTACAATGCGTAGAGATAATTATTCAGTGTGTTGTGAATAGTTTACGCTATAACAGTGCGTATGCTCTTATAAATATGGTTTTACATGTGCAAAAAAACCGCGCGGGTGGTCGCGTGTGGAGTTTGATATCAGCGCAACCGCACTAGCAATAGAACTTTCTACAAAAACGTTTTTTGGGCTGTCCCGATGGTTAAATCATGCACAAAATCTAGAAACTTGAGAGCAAGGTTTTTCAAACTGCCTCTGTTTATTGTTAATTTTTAGGACATGTTTGATCCAAATGTGTTGATTTCACCAAATACCTATCCTCAATTTGGTGTTTGGAGCTATGCAACACGGAAGAGAGTTAACACTGTATTGTGTAATACTGTGAGACGAATTGCATTGATAAAAGTATAAAAAATGAACAAAGCGACTTATATTTATGCAAGTGCCTTCGGCCCAACAGGTGAGACGAATTCAATGTTCCAGACGAAACTTAATGACCAATTTATGGAAATGCAGTGGTCCTCCTCTGAATTACATGTTATTGACGAATTTTATTTACACGAGATGAACAATCCAATTTTCTAAGATGAATTATAACTAACCAGATATGAAATATAATGCAAATAGTGTTAAATTAAACGGGAAAACCTATATTATTATCATAATCATTATCAATTATCACTTATATGTATCAGTAATCTCCACCTATCCCGCCTTGTTAGTCATACAAGTAGTCATAATAGCTTGACTAGTTTGACCATGCAGTCAAACCTGAATGACTGCTTTTGAATGCATGACTACGGTTAGGTAGTCAAAATGGGCACCATCTGGACTAACCTTAAGTTAGTCATAAACTAATCATGCAACTAGCCTACGTTAGTCATGCTTGCATGACTAACATCAAGCTAGGCAAGATGGTTAGTCAAGTGTGCAGAGAATGTTAGATGTTAGTATTTGCAGGTAGTCCTGCAGCGGACTAGGTAATGCTAGTCACATATGTTAGTAAGCCTGTGTGACTAGCTTTACGTTAGTCAAAACGGGCACCATCTGGAATAACTTAAAGTTAGTCATGCTGACAAATTTAGGTTTCAGTATGTTGAAGATAACATAGATCCTACCCAATCAATCATGAATAGGGTAGTTATCCCCAACATTTCGAGTCTAAGGACCGGAAGACTAGACAGCACCGTGGACCCTGGAGGTCACAGCACTTTTCAGGTTCAGGTGTTCCCTGTACTATATGAAGAATACGGTTAAAATGGGTTTTGGTCGGATCAAAATAAACTTATTAATGACAACCTTTTTTGATTCCTACAGATTTTATACTTAAGATGATAGCACCCCTGATTTGCAACCCAGATCTCGCCAATTTCTCTCAGTTTTTAGGGTATACTTAGGGCGAGGGTCACAAAAAAACCACATCAATTGCAGTTTTTTAATCGTTTGTAATGTTTTGGTAGACGTTTCATATGAAGTCCCAGGATGGAAATGAGGTATTGCCATTCATTCCGTCAGCGCATGATGCACAACATTAATACATCGCATGACGGAATCAATTGTAATACCTGCATTCGCATCCTTGGACTTCCCAATCACCCCCCCCCCCCAACAACTAATGACCAGCAGTAATATCAAAACACGAAACCATACATATGCACATATATGAAAAAAAATTATAGAACATATACTCCATATGAAATTATAATGACCCAGTATTGAAAATAAAATAAACCCTTAAAAACATTTAACTTACAAAACATGACTCCTCACGCACTATTTTTAAATTTCGTGAGCAAATGTGATTTTGCCCTCTTTTTAAAGAGAGGTTTAGATGACACTTGTTGAATATTTGAGGGAAGGGAGTTCCAGTTCTTAATTGCTGAAATATTTATGACCATGTGACCCCATAGATGGTTTGAAGAGAGACATCTTACTAGACCTGGTGTTATGATGACTATTACATTCAGATATCTTGGACTGTCATCATGCAATATCCGAAAAATATGACAAATTTTAATCTGAGAAACTCTGAGGTCAACAGGTAACCAGTTCAGATTACAGAACTCCCGAGCTCCAACATGAGCACGAGGTGGAAGATCCAGTACACTTCTAATAACCTTATTTTGTGCTGTCTGAAGTCTAGCCTTTACATATTTGGAATGCTTACCAATGTATTAGATCACACCTGAAGTGAATAAGCCGAATACGCAGTCTTTATGTAATAAGATGATGATTTAGTAGTTTCTGTCGTGCACGACAGAAAGTCAAAGAATGGTTTTCTATGTTGAACGATTACGATAGCAGGCAAGTTCGAAACACGGTTTGCGGTTTTCTTTTGCACCTGCTTGTCCAATAAACCTTCCAAATGTTCTCGGTAGGTGGTCTACAACCGATCCAGTCAAATTTGAGAGAAATTCATATCCTACTGAAAATCTCCTCCTGTCACTTTAAGGTATAGACAGGGACCCACGGCCTGAAAATTTGGAGGACCTGGCTCTGAAAGATATACGATTTTTGAGTTCAGATTCATTTAATACCATGTTTGGGATATATGGAAAGTGCTGTTGTAAAATCTGAATTTCTTGTCCAGCTGCGTACTGGCCTGTTTTAGATATAGTGTCAGTGCACCTGAATATTGTGTCAATTTTGGTTGGGGTAACAAATTCAGGATTATTGTTTACGTATCTTATGAAAGGCGGACAACGTGGTAATATAAAGTTACTAATATAACAGTACAACACATATTTTGTAACGTTTTATTCTTTTATTCACCTTAACATTTTTTAATCAGGGTCAAATGTCAAACACGTTCTTTTCCTTACTGAATTTTAATACATTACTAATATCGTACACAAACATGTTTGACGTGTCACTTTCCTGCTGTCTGAAGCTGAATTATAAATTTCGTTATTGTTATTTAGTTTTATACAATTCTAGAGTTTTAGGTCCCATGTTGTATATTTTTTATAAGGGAGCGGTCATTATTTACGCCAGGGGGAGGAATGGAGGATTTCAACTTGTTTTCATCGAAAAATTTCGCGTTCCCCCTTCGCTTTCGTTCAAAAATGTTGGCATTCCCCCTGATTTTATGAGATTTTTCCATTCAAAAATTCACGCCCCCCCCCTCCTTGATGAAAATGTTAATAAGACTTTCATATCCGCACCTTTTGCTTACAATTTTCTTTCTTATTCCCCTAGCTCAAATCCTCCATTTCCCCCTGGCGTAAATAATGCCCCCTCCTAAAGTTCCCGCCCACTTCCTAGGGAGTCTTTTGGAGTTTTAAATTTTAAGGTGATGCATTGCGGGATACACGATTTTCGGCATTTACAGAACACCCATAGAAAATATTTTGTCCGATTTAGGCTCAATGTGTGCAGAAGGTTCCTGTCTGTGCAATAATAGCAGTCAAAATGATTAAAATGACTCAAAATGACTCCTGACACATGAAAGGGTCCGAAAAAATCTGCACCCATTTTCTAAAATTTTCCCCTTAAAATTCTGCCCCAATCTGAAAAATCAACCTAAAAATCCTGGCTACGATCCTGTCCTGGTAAGAGTTGCTTGACCCATATTTACATATTATATCTACGAGTGCAAGTTGATTAAAACTCGCCAAGTCGCTAATTGCTGTGGCAAACCGAACACAACGCATTCTTGCAAAAATATGTACAAATATTAAACCCAAAATGTTGCTATTGTGTGCCAAAAGCACGGCACAGGTAGTGAAAAGTGGAGTATATATCTTTTAAATCATACAAGATCGTCTTTCCATAATTTAATTAATGGTTTTCATTATCAATTGAAAGCTTTGGCTTTAGACAATTGGTTCAAAAGGATCCATATTACTCCATGCGTGGGGCGTACACCACCTCGTTAATCTCGCATAGATCCATGTGTATGGCAAGCTAAAAAGGTCACTACGCGTTTGCTCACAACGCGTTGCTTTCGACACGTGGTCCATATTCCCGGTCCGTATTACCCCGTCCAAGGTTCTACATGGGAATATATATAGGGTGTCCATCCCAGATCATACATATACAAAGTATCCATCCAGTCTGCAGCCGTTCTGGAATTAGATGTAAGCTAGAATTTGATACATGTACTCATACATGGGTAATGTCAGTGACTATATATTGCCATGGTAACAACCTCCAGACCGAGGCTCAAGAGAAAATAGGGATACAATGGAAACATATTGAAACCTCACCTGCAGTTTCCACCCTGGAATGGGCAACGACCCAAATTGTAGATGTCCGCGTCATCAATGTCTAGAAGCCACCTAACTCCCGGCTTCAAGCAGATTTTCTATATCTACTTATGGCGCACATTGCATTTACCTCGGTGACTTCAACTGTCATAGCATTACCTGGGGCTACAGGAATATACCAACCCTGACGGATCCACCCTAGAGGACTGGGCTTACAACTCTGGCCCACGACTCCAAGCAACCAGACAGTTTCTACTCTGGAAGCTAGAACACAACCTCAAATCCCGACCTTGCATTCGTAAATATGGACGCCATTTCTGTTCACCGTACTGTTGTCGACCGCTTTCCGAAGTCTCAACATAGACCATCACTAATCGCTCAGGAGAGCCTTGGTAAGTCTGTACCAACAAAGCCAGTGAAAAGGTGGAACTTCCGCAAGGCAGACTGGGACCAGTTTAAGAACCTGATGGATTCAGAAGTGCCCAACCTTCCGACACCAACCTCCTCCAACCTGAACAATTCTTATACAAAGCTATGTAAACTCTTTATTAAGATAGCAAAGAAGAGCATCCCAAGTGGATGTCTTCGCAGTTATATCCCATCCTGGGATGAGGATGCGGTGATCTTCTAATGGATTTCTTGAATTCTAAGACGGGGAGAAGCGACATCTCAAGGTTCAGATTGACCAACTCGTGGCCAGGAAATGGTCGTGAGCGCTGGGAGGAGCACGGTCCAGGGAATTACCTCACTCATTCCAGCAGGAAGGCCTGGAAGACTATAAACCGCATCACCGGCAGAGTTTCCAATCCATCGAAATGCCCTGTATCTGCAACTCAATGCTGAGCAACCCCTTGAAAATTGTCGTTTCAAGGATATTGATCAGGATCACACTCGCTCTGTATAAAAAGAGGATCAAAAATTCGCGAGCTCATGGTGTGGATGGGTCACTTTCAAACCCTCTAACTCAGATGAGCTCACCTCTGCTATCAGCCAAATAGAGTGGAAAAACCCAGGGGCCTGATAACAGTACCAGCGGAGTTCCTGATGCGATGCGGCCCGCGATGTCTAGAATGGCTCAAGGAGTTCTACACATGTTGACTTATCAACCAGTCTGTGCCAAGATCTGGAGGACATCGCTACTATTCCGACTCCACAAAACCAAAAACAGCCTGTGAACGGGCATGTTGACGACCCCAAGGAACACCGCCCAATATCACTCCTGTGTGTTTCATTCAAACTCCTTGAGAGGATGATCCTGGCCCGGCTGGAGCCTGTCATCGCACATCTTTCCTGATGAACAAGCAGGATTTCGCCGTGGCCGGAGCAATGTCCATCAGATTGGCTATCAGTACCTCGAGGCAGTATGCGCAAAGGTATCTTCGAGGAATAACCTCCTGTGCCACCTTGCTGGATCCTTCATGGGAGAGTGGCCAGATCAATGACTCCCATGAACCAAACCGCCCTGGTTCTAGTACAGCGCTGCTGATATACCGCCCCCAGCATGGGTGCAATAGCTCTCACACAAAGAAGCTTGTACACAGTATTCAACGAGACCAATCCCGTCGTTTTATTTATTATGAAGCGGTCTGGAAGAGCGGACAAGATGCCGACTTCACAGTTGTTGAAGAGGAGACCTCTCCAAGTTTGATGAAATAACTCTTCTGATGAGGAAACCAACCTACGGCAAATCCATCTAAGACACAGTGTGTGCTTTCCATCTTAGCAACCGTGAAGCCAAACGTCGCTTAAATTACCTGGTTGGAAAACTCCCCTGGAGAACTGTGATAACCCTGTCTACCTAGGAGTTACCTTGGACGCACCTCTTATAAGACCACATTGAGAAGACGAAGAGGTAAAGTATGTTCACGCATAACATCTTGAACAAACTCACTGGCACCAGATGTGGTGCTCGCCACTTACCTAAGATCGACGGCACTTGCCTCGTCTAACTCATGTGCAGAGTATGCCTCCCTTGTATGGGAAAGATCAACCCATGCCAAGAAGCTGGATCATTCATTCATTCATTCATTCAACTTTATTTTTTACCACCGGGAGGGGAGGCCCAGTTCAACCATAAGGCTGTTTTTCCCTAGGACCGTGGTTACAACAATTAAAAAAGGTACATACAATGCATGTGATAACAAAAAATTTAACAAGAAAATCATGTACCAAGGATTAGATGAATGTGCCTAAATTATTCTTAAATATAAGAATGTTGCTGATTGTTGAAGTTTGCTTCAAGCTTGTTCCAAATAATGCACCTCTGTAGGATAGATTACGCTTCTTGTACTCCGTTTGGGTTGTGGAATTGGAACGTTATACATGCTGTGACGAAAGTTATATTTATTGCTAGTAAATGAAAAGCCAGAAAGCTAGGAGGTGCTAGGTCATTCAAAATTTTGTAAACAAGAGCGAAACATGTAAACTTTGTCTATGAGACAAGACGTTGCCAACCAAGGTGATAAGAACTTCATGACTAGGGGTATCCCAGGCTACACCACAGATTATACGTGACTGCCCTGTTCTGTTAATCTGAAGACGATTATGTATGTAGTACAACAATTTCCCAAACAAAAGTGCAATAGTCTAAGTGTGGCAGGACAATGGCATTATAGAGGGGAGTAGTGAAGAATCATTTGGAACAAGGACTTTATTTTTTTTAACATAAATAAATATGCCTTTAAGTGATTTTTTCGAACATTTTCCAATTGCTGATTCCATGTAGGTTCAATCAATGATAACTCCCAGATGCTTAAATTCATGCCTCTATGTAGACTGACATTATTAATTTGAATAGACAATTCATTAATTTGATCTGTAACCATATATAAACGCTGTCTTGAACCTAGTACATAAATTCCGACTTATCAACATTAAGACTTAATTTGTTACTTTTCAAGCCATTTGTTTAAAGTGTGAAGATCTTCATCAATACATTTTGAAATATCATCAATTGAGTTGGAAGCATAATAGATAATGGTGTCATCAGCATACATACTAACTTTACAATGGGAAAGTAGTTAGGGCAAAAATCATTAATAAAATAAGAAAGCCAAGAGGACCCATCAATTGGCCTTGAGGCTTCCACAAACATATTGAAACAATCAGAAGATGCCGTGACGGAAGTATATTGAGATTCGACCACTTAAATAACTTTTGAACATTTAATGCAATATTTACTTACTCCATACAATTTAAGTGTATTAGCTACCCAGCCAACAACATTTTCTCCCCCACCCCCCCCCCATACACTCTTTAACCTCTCCTTTACGCCATTATCCCCTACTACAACCCACTTTTGAAAAATGTATGATTACAGTATCAAATGCTTTTTTTAAGATCAAGTGTGCATAAACCAACAATTTTAACTCTATCTATTTCCCCATACCAGTCCTCAGTTAACATTAATTAAAGCAGTTAGAAGTGGAATGAAGAGGGCGAAAGACAGGACTGATTACTATTATTAGATTATTTACAATTTAGCGTAGTTATAAAGTGATCAAAAACAGCTCTTCAGCAATCTTAGAAATCACAACAAAAATTGAGATAGGCCTATTAGTTACCAGGATCGCATGGGTCACCAGCCATGAAATGGGATTACTCTAGGCTCTTTCCAGCACGGTGGGAAACTTACTAGTGGTGAAAGAGTGATTAATTAGATGAGTAATTACTGGTGTGATGATGGTGCAGCAAATTTAAGTAGTTTAGAAGGAATATTATCTAGAACAGTAGCCTTTTTGTCATTTAATTTTAATAGTTGTTTAAGGACATATTCATGAGTGACAGAAACAAAATCAAATGTGCCCATTATTGTCATTTTATCAATATGTGCGTTATAATTACAGAACTCATTCTCTTTAAGTTTCCTGCAAGTTTAGGGTCCAATTTTCAAAGTATTATTTAGTGCATTTGGCAATATCTTTATCTTCAGAACTTGAACCTTGTATTAGTTTACAGCGTTAAATGCCTCTGCCGGCTTATCACAGGATGCCTCCGTCCAAACACAAACGGAAACTTGTACATCAAGAGGAATTGCTCCACCAGAAATCCGTCGTAGCGTAGCGAGCATGGCAAGAGCGTAGCTGCCAAGTATTCAGTGAAGCACCATATGGTCGGACAGATACTCTTGCCAACTGCCTTAAATCCAAAGAAAGTTTCTTAAGCAAGTTCGGTCCTTTGAAACAGTCTCTAGGAGGTAAAGAGAGTCGCCTTGGGAAAGAAAGACTTGCAATCAACCAAGTACATCTATCGGTATTGAAACCTGGTGAGCCTCTCCCACCTGGAGCTGACTCCTCATGGGCTGAAGTGGCGATGCATCAATAGATTGAGAACCAGAACTGGCCTCCCCGATCTAAGGTTTCCTTGCAGAAGGGGGGCTATCTGGAAGCAGACCAGGGTACTACCTGTGGTTGTGGGAACAGCCCACCACAGACAATGGAACACCTCTGTCTGCCCACTGATG
>JAMKCH010005461.1:0-183217 GCA_023653785.1 Ophioderma brevispina
TTCTGTTCTTGTGTAAATAAATATTTAATTACGTTTATCCAGGAGAAATTATTTGATTTATATCACTTGCATTACCTGTTAATTATGGCCACACCACCTATAGAAGCCAATAGAAATGAAAACACAAAACATATTCTTCCTGTAAATTATTAATCAAAATGCATTACGTTGGTCTTGCCATTCAGCTGACGATATAGCCTAAAGACCAGGGAGAATTTAAACTTGCGCTCATTCACCAATTTGCCCCCCCCCCCCCCCCCCCCCGCTCAGAGGTGAAAAATTGTAACAATGGTCTACAACATATCCTATTGATCATTAATACTTACAATCTATTTTACATATAGAAAGTACACAAATGCAGAGCAAATATGCATTTTCTGTTATAGGAGTCATGAATAGACAACCATTTGAGCCTATTTCGCCAAAATGGAAGATGACTTGAGTGTTATGAGCCTATAATCCTGAAAACTATTGACCGTAGATATGGCCAAACTTACCTTTTTTGAATCCTTATGACCAGATGTATAAGTTGGGTAGGTTTCCAAAACATTACACCTGTTTTACTTTGACCCTGTAAAAATGTATCCCTATTATTTACATGTTCCCCATTGTTTATTTTTCTAGACTTTGACACATTTTTGACAGTTTAGAAATATGATAAAACAAAAACAAATTGTTTTCTGTTGACAATTTCTAGGTCAAAAACAATTTTCTGCACTAGAATGTGTCTCAAGATGGAGCGAGACTGATATAGTACTTTATCCGTGACTGCTACAACGCGATTTTTTTTGTATAAATCGATTTGATACACAGGAATGGGGAAGCAGGACGTTCATGAGACGTTCATTGACAAGGGCGGTTTTTCGATAGATTTTCTTGGCAGCATTTTAACTTTGTTTAATTTTAATTCGATAATTGGAACCGTTGTAAAACACAAATATACAAACAAAACTGAAATAAAAACGGTTGTATTTTATTGTTTTGCATCGGTTAGCCGTTACTAAAATGTAGCCACATCCGCGTTTAATGACCCTAGAAGAAAATATACCAGAAAAGTCTGATTTACAAAAAGCGCAATTCAAATGCTTTAATAATAACATGACCGCTGGAGATACTACCCGTATCGGACCAATTGAATATATTGTTGCGATTTGAATGATTCTAATGGCAGCGAGCAATTTGCACGTAGACAAGGTAGGAAGGGCGGGCATTCTACAAGATCAATTCGAAGAACGTTCAAGAGACCTGTAGATTTGATATATGCAAGTCTATATAATCTTCAAATGTTATAGACATGACCAAAGAGGCAATAGAAGAATTGGATTAATGTCTTAGTTTTGACCTTTCAAATAGTGATTATATTTGAACAAGCATCATGATTAAAATTCATTTGTTAAAACATTTGACATTTACCATGAAAGTGTATTGGCCAATTGTAGGTATAATACAATAACAAGATGGACCGTTGTGAAAGGAGATATATTCCCCCTGGAGCCATAGCCCGGGGCATCAGACGACAACGGGATGACGCGTGAATCTAATGTTGCGTTAAGAGTCAACTGAATCGGAGGGCCATATTCTTCATCTTGCACGCGGGGACTATGAGATCGCCACACGCCACACCTGCCACACTGTACGCAACACCAACAATGCATGCGCCTTGCGTCTTGGACTCGATAGAATTCTTCATACAGTGAAAATATTAGCAAAGAGACCATCAAAAAGTTGTCTTATTATAACAATATGGCAGGGGAAGTCACGGCAATGAGGTTTCTGGTATCAAATTTTTCGTATTACACTACAAAATATAATTTCCTTGATCTACTCAATAAATTGAGTGTAACTGAAGGAAAAAGGAGATATAATCCGCCGGGAGCCATAGTCCGGGGATCCAAGACCAAACGGAATTAAAGCGTTTGAAACTAATATGCAGACGAGTCAATCAATCGCGTGCTCTATATTTACCGTGGTAGGTGGACTATGAGCCCGGCCGGACTATACAAAACTTCTACAAAAACCCGGTGTGGGCAGGAGTTATAGTCCTACTCGTGTTATATGACGATGGCAAATGCAGCTCCGTGCCACGCAAGGCACCATGGATTTCACATGGACCCTACTCTTGGTAGACTATGTTTCTACTTTTCGGTCCAGGAGGAATTGCTTTTTCCCCCTTGAAGTTACATGTTCTTCTTGTTCGTTGTTGCTGTGTTTCAATATTTTTTTCTGAGTATACACAGTTGCTTTGTTATGCAAATGTAAGACAGCTTTGGCGCGTTCCTGTAAAGATTTTGTTCTTTGGTATTCGGAGAAACTCTCGTTTACCAAGTCAAGATCAGATTTTTTTACCTCAACATTGGCGTTTTCACTTTTAAAGAGACGAATAGTGAGTTGTACCACGTGATGTTTCTCTTTCTGGTTATTTTTTGCGGGTTTCTTGCTCCTCTACTGAATACGGGCCTATGGCTCTTACCTGCTTTTGCTTTCGTGTCCTTGGTATGGGTTGGGGGACTCTTTGAATTCGCGTTTCGTTTCAGGAGTGTCAGAGAGTCTGCGGTTGCTGCCTTCAAGGTTGCACGGATGACGTTCCGTGGGTGGTTGCTCTTCGCGTTCACTTAAAGAGGGGCCTTTCCTGGTCTGAGGGTCCGCAGTTGAGATGGGACCCTGTACGTCGTCAAGATGAGTTTATTGATTTATTGATCTATATTGTTATGCGAGGTCCGTTGTGTCTGCCTATTGGCATATTCTTTTCATGCGCTCCACCACGTTTGGCGGCTCATGGACGATGGCCAAGACATCGTTTCTGTAAAGACCCATCAATTTCTATAGTGGGGGTCAAATAAATGTTAAAAGGGAAATTTTGTGATTTTTTTTTCTATATCCATGGCGCCTCTTGATGAAGAGTAGTCCTTGTTTGGTACTAAGTGTGAGGACCTCAAAGTCCTCTACTCAATTTATATTAATTATCATGCGAGAGGTAAACCCTTAAATCTGACACCAAAGGAATCATTTCGGAACATCATAAATACTTTGTCAATTTATTCCCAAAACATAATTTCAAATACATTTGCTCCTTAAATAAGGTCATACCGGGAAATGCCCCGAAGGGGAGAGATACATACATCCCAAGTTGGTGGGCGTTCAAGGCAAACTGACGAGTATTCTATTGACAGACTACGCCCATTCCATTGAGGTTATACTATCCCTCGCTGATAAGGAATCTATGTGGCATAAAGTAGCTCCATTAACAATGCCTCTCCTTTTCTTAAATCGACTGCGAAGATTCTTTTTAATTTAATTTGGAGGACTTGTGCCAAAGTGCAAAAAACATTAGGATCGTCCGTGGCAACTTATATGTACTTTTTTTTTTGAGGAGGGTGTTAGCTTGCCGAAACTTAAATATTCTCCTCAATCTCTACCACAATTTCAATTTACAAATTTGCCAATATTTCAAGCTCACAATTTGACAAATTTACTTATTGATTCGTTTGTGCACTTAGATTGGAAATTTTGGCAGAATTCATGCTGAATTTCATCCATACAACATGTAGAAAAATGCAATGAATTGAGTTATTTTGAAGTACATTTAAAGTCATTGCATTGAATGACTTCTTTAAATTGAATTGAATTAGATGGAATTGCCAAGGTTAAACAGAACCTTGAAGAAAGTTAAACCAGATTCTCTAATTAAGATAGCAGAAAATCACACGACCATACTCTCCACTTAACATTACTTACAGGCTATGGTTCCATTTGTCTTAAAACTGGACTAGAGATACAGCTTGTAGGAGTTTTAATTAGAGGCAGAAAACGTTTCAGAACGAACTTTGTTAAGGTGGAAAAGTGCGCGCAACTAAGTTATGTTCTTTCCACGAGTCCCTAAGTTAATTTACGGAGGCCCTAGGTTTTTAAAAGATATCACCGCTGAAGGACGACAGTAGAGTGGTCCAGTTCGGTGTAGCGTAGTTATGTCGGGTACCCTCAAGGTTTTCTGCATGAAAACACTCAACACAAAAAATACATACAATATGATTAGCAAGCATTGGAAATGAAAATCTTAAAAATACAAACATTACAAGGAAAACAGGAAGCATTTTATAATTAATGCTTCGTATTGCTTGCAAAATATGACAAATATTATCTGATCAACAAGACACCAAATCATTCGATTACGGTACCTCTCAGGCACTTCGGCCAGAACTTCATTAGATCAATGGAATCAATGTTTATTAAAAACAAAGTATTAAGTTATTTGCATAATTAGGTAAATAAAATGGCATATTTGCGAATTAACACAATCACATGCTTTTCCTGTTATCTGACAGGATTATCCTTAAATGGTCAAAATGGCTCATTAAGATTAGACACAGGTTCCAAGTATGGTACTATTGAAATAGTTTTTGACACTTAATCAGGTAGTGCAGTTTACCATTGATAAATCTTCCTCTGATGACCAGTTCCACTGGTAAGTTCATTTACTAGACTTTCTGTAGAAGGTATCCAGGGACTGTAACAGTAGATTTTGCTGGAGACTGCTTGGCTAACAGCGGTTGAAAGGATCTTTGGGAAGATCAGCATCTGTCAAACCTCCTATAGGGGCTTGAGCACAAGGTTGCATGGGTAGTTCGTCATTAGTAGGGCGAACATACATATCGTCCATGCAAAATTTCATACGATAAAGTGTATGGGAGAAGACAAACAGTTTATTGTTTCAAGATTCCTGACCATAAAGTTAACAGGACCTGTTTGTCTGACGAGAAGATACGGACCACACCACATTTTTTGGAGTTTCCTTGAAAGACCAGGCTGAGTTACAGGGGAAAAAATATAAAGACACAATCTCCTACCTGGTATTGACATCTGTGGCGTTCCGTCGTATCGCTGTTTCATGAGAGTTGGTTATGCTGCAAATGTTCCTTAGAAATTTCACGAGCCACTTCCAGCTGAGTATACAAGATGTCCAATATGTTCACGAAACAGTTATGTCTTGAACCTTCTGGCTTCAGAAGAGAGACGTCCATAGGGAGAAGAGCTTCTTGCATGGTAAGAAGAATGGACTGACCCACGCTGTTATCTGCGGACTTATGCTGTAGGCAACTGGATGATGGTAAGTAGTATCCCAATTGTTCTGAAACTTGTTTACATAAGGGAAAAACTGTGTCTAGTATACAGAATTATGCCGTTATTGCATGCATTACACGCGGATGATTAAGAGTAGGGTTAACCTATTAGTTTTGCAAATGCGAACAACTTCCAACATCAGTTTACTTAAGAAATTAGCACCTCTATCACTAAGGAGGACTCTTGGACAACATGAATGCATATTACTTCTTTGTAAAAGCATTTTGCAACAGTTACAGAATCAGGGATTTAATGGTATCAAAATGGGCCATCTAGTACAATGATCAGTGAAACAAAGAACAAAAAGATTACCCGAAGTAGTTGATATGGGTATGTTTATAGACCAGAATGTCAACGATGAACGAGATCAAAGGCTTTCAGGAACTTCCATCGTTATTAAAGGGGCAATTCCTTGTGTTTAGGTTTTTCTACGAGAGCACGAAACACAGCCTAATCCAGTTGTCCATTGTCCTGGTACATACCTTTCAAAAGTACCTTGCCTGATTTTGCATACGTTTGTGGAAACCAAAATGAGCAGCAAAAATTCATCATGATGAGCTACAAACCCGTATCTCTAAACATATATGGAACATACAATTGAACACTATATCTCTCAGGAAAATTACGTTTCCTTGGAGTGTACAGACATGATTATTAACCCACCTCATTAAGAAAGTAATGTTGGAATCTATAGAAGTATATACGTGACATCTTGTTGTCGTCAGGGAAGATCACTATCTAAGATTACCTCTCATCTGCCGGCAAAGGGAATGCTTTTCTTGTTCTGCTTGAAATTCAGAGAGTCAACTACTTTCATGAATGTGAGGTATATGAGGTTCGTTACGTTATCTACACTTTTGCTGCCCAAACGTTTCCCTTGCTGAAACCTTAAAATTACGTATTGCACTGACATTTGGTTTTGAACTACACGGAAAAATATCATCTAAGGACCAAAGTCAAAGGAACCCACTTCATGGAACCCAATCTTTGTGCTACCAGAGGTTACATTATTATCACCATTAACAGAATTACTTGGCAACTCAAATGCGATTCTGACAAGTGTTTGGCAATCAGACAATACATCTGAGGTTAGGTATTCTACTGATCGCGTCAGCATTTTTAATTGAACCGCCCGCACGATGAATTATCTCAAAGTCATAAACTTGCAATAAGAGTACAATGCCAAAACGAGCCAAAACGACCCGTGACGGTTTCGTAGGCCAAACAACCAACTATAAAGCACGATGTCTGCTCACAATTTGAATTGTGACCATGAAGAAAATATGCGGAATATTCTTGAAGCCTTCACTACTGCAAGTGCCTCGAGTTCTGTGTGTAATAGAGAGTTTTCTCTGACTTGGATAACGCCCTACCTCCATATGCAATGACTTTTTCGGAGCCATTCTGAATTTGAAAAGGATATATGCTAGGCCTGTGATCGAAGCATCAGTTTGAAGAACAAACTGAAGACCCGTCAAATCTAGGATACGACAAAATCGGGCGGTGGGGTTCAAAAAGGCTTTTGCTGGAGAGTTTCGAAGGCTGTTTGGCATGCGGCTGTCCAAACAAAAGGAACTCCTGCCTTAGTTAAATTAAACTGATCAATGGATTTGCAATCTGACTATATCTATTCACAAACCGCCTATAATATCCAGTAAAATCTAGAAACGATTTAAGTTCACCGACATTTTTAGGATGATATTCTTTAACTACTTTAATCTTTTCAGGATCTGTAGCTAACCTCTTCTTTGATATAATATGGCCTTAAAATAACTAACCTTTATGGTGACGAAGGTGCACTTTTAGGCTGAGTTTTAAACACAAGCAGATCTAAAACGATCTAAGACTGCTTAAGATGAACGATATGATCTTCAAATGACTAGCAAATATGATGAAGTCATCAAGATAGATGAGAGCGATTTTCCACTGTAGGCCTCTCAGAATTTCTTGCATGGCACGCTGAAAAGTGCTTGGAGCATTATGAAGGCCAAGGGTAAAGACATAAAATCAAAAAGGCCTTCCGTGTAATAAATGCAGTTTTACACTTGCTACTTTCATCTAGGCCTATCTGCCAATAGCCCGATGCCATATCTAAAGTGAAAAATATGCCGGAATTGCCGCTCCTAAACTTCTAGCGAAATCTAAGATATTTAGGGAGAGGAGAAAATTATCCGCAAAGAGAACAGAGGTTTCAAGGGTCTTAAAAATCCAAGCAAAATTGAAGTCATTTGAACCTTTCTTTCTAGTTAAAACTATGTTACTAGACCAAACAACCGAGGTGGATGGAGATATTATGTGATCATTAAGCATTTGTTACCGTTCTCTGATATTTCTGCAAATGAGGAGGGTGTATGTACGGACGAGCTCTGACAGGAGGGTGATACCTGTATTATCACATGTTTGACCTTAGAATTATGACCAAAGGACTACCTGAAGTGAAACACATCTGTGTAACTTTGCAAGTAATTGATTGTAATCTTTACTTTGGCTCAGGAGACAACAACAATTATCATTAGACATATCAACTTGGTCTAAAACTTTCATTGATTTGAGACGGAGTTGAACTTGGTATCTCTTGTTGACAGATGTACACCGCGAAGACATAATGACCGGTTCATTGTCAAGGTGAGAGATGAGAGAAAAAATGGACCGTCACTGTCATTTATGGTGTGAAGGTACCCCAGTTTCGTACGAGGGTAGATAACAAACAGCGTTATCAGATGGATTCAACAGCAACACAGGTATTTCAATATGTGATTGATGTTTTTAGTACTAGAAACAGTATGTGCAAGTTGTAGGCCTAAATTGTCAAAGTTATACCAGCGACGTGACAAAAAAACTGACGACCAATCGGCAATTGCGCTCTTAATTCCTAGCTTGAAAACAGTTGAGAACGGGTGTATTTCATTCGAGAAGAAGTCCTAATTAAAAATCTGGAAATTAAGCCAAGACGTTAGACCTAAACTAAATATTTCCACTATGAGATGTCAAAAAATGAGCACCCAAAATAAGATCACGATTAATTCGGGCGATATACATCGGTAAAACAAAATTATGCCAGAATGTAATTGGAATATGAGCTAGGCCTAACATAATCAAACTCGAACCATTTGCAGTGGTAGGCTTTTTAACACCGTGGTGTATCACTGGAAGTTGTTTGCCAAACGATGACTTGTTGAAACAGTTCTCACTTATCAAATTAATTAGGCAACCGTGTCTATGAGACACGATATAGGGTTTGAATCCAGATACAGTCATGCAACAAACCTTGCAAAAGGCAATGTCTATTGAACGAAACGAATGTTTCCCCTTCACCTACATTTTTGAGTGACTTAGACATTACTGGATTATCTGTAGTAAAAACAGAATGATGACATGTAGGTGGGGTCGTTAGTTTTTTAAAACTGACTAATGTGGAAAATTTTGAATAACATTCGAACCCGTTATGTCCAGTTTACCACACCTGAAGCAAACAGGCCTATTAGGACGGAAAAGATATGGTCTGTTTGGGTAAACTGGCTGAGGAACATTCGATGAAACGCCATGACACACCAGTAGGCCTCTAAATGGTTGACTCGTAGGCCTATATGATGAAACTGGGAAGATTTGTATTCTTAGGCCTATGTGATTGCGAATGAAAAGATTTAGGCCTAGCAGCAATATCATCAATCTTAGTCCGGATTGAGCAACTTCCATGACAATCTCAACTGCAGAAAGTGGTTCGTGGGCACCTGAGGACTTAGAATCTACATCACTTACCAGCTCAACAATTGGGGTAGAAGGCAGTTCAGGAACGGTCTGTGCGAGGCGTGCAAAGGGTACTGCTCCGCTCCTAAAGACTCTGGTTCGTTAGAAATAAAAGGCACGAAGGTGAGGTTCAAACCACGTTATAAAATGAGACAGCTTTTCTTGATCAGCTTGTTTAGCTTGTGACTGAGGGATAAAATATATGAAAAGTAATATCAGAGATTCAGTTTTCCCTTGAAAACGACCAGATAATTTTGATTCATTTACCCATGAGAGAGTATCAACCTTGGAAATTTGCCAATCAAGGCTCCTTTAAATGATCGTACGTGTCTTCCTACTATCGTCAAGAGACGAGAGCCAAATAGCTGCATTACCACGTAGTCTGCGACTGAGAGCTACGTGTTTGGTCATTAGCCAAAATCACGACGCAACTGCGCCATTTAATTCAAAACGGTCAAGAAAAAGATCTAAATTTTAATACAGGAGACCCAAGAATATGTGTCGGGAAAAAAATGACCCTTGTGATTTGCTAGCCCATGTTTACATTGATTCATGCGAATCATTCGATTCATGGGCGACCCCGTCCCATAGCAAGAGACGATATAAAACAGACGATGTTTCACATTTAACCGACCCGCAAAGACAAAAATTCACAAATACACAAAAATAAAATAAAATTGAGGGAGGTGAGTAGCCATAAAAGATTACAATTCAACAAAATATCGGCAAGCTACAAAAAATACATACCTAAATATGCCGGAGGCGCGGTTGAGTGGAGCCCATCAACGAGGGATGAAAGAACCTGCCGTCACGCAGACCATTTAGGTTATAGTGAATACGGGAGTATTGGCATGCACGCTTGATAGACTGAAAAAAGCTTGCCATAAGAATGAAGCGGTATCCTAGTGTTCAAAATACCCGCGGTGTGCACAAAAATGCCTTCTTGGCCATTGAGAAACAATAATACTAGCAAGCGTGACATGGGTTTGAAAACAAGAATTGGAATTTGGTGTCATTACGAACTCAAACTAATGCAAATGATAAAGTAAACCGCGGATTCCTTCACCAAAGTGAGGACGCTCATAAGTCCTCTACTCAATTTATATTAATATCTGCGAGATAGGTAAGACCTTAAATCTGACACAAAAACATTCCATTTCAGAAACACATAAAACTTTGTTTCAATGTATTCCCAAAACATAATTCAAATACAGTGCCTCCTTAAACATAAGTTCATACTTTGGAAAATGCGCAGGGGAGAGATAATACATCCAATGTCGGTGGGCGTTTCAAAGCAGACTGAGAGTATTCGTATTGACAGACTACGCCCATTCATTCTGGTATATATCCTCCGCTATAAGGGATATCAATGTGGCATAAAGGAGCTCCCTAACACTAAGTATTATTAGTTCTGTTTAGTGGGGTGATTCAGTGTATTGTGATGCGACATCCAAATTGCATTATGAAATGAAGGAGGGAATTACATAATACGAAGCATAACACCTTTAAAGTCGTTTGTCGGGAATTTCACGAAACTATTCAGGTGGTGCCGTCAGTGGTGGTTGCTCGCCCCTAGATTCACTGTACTTACCTTCACTACTACCGTGTGAGTCAAAAAAAAACTTGACCCGGATTGTGTCCGCATTTTGAGTTTTTAAATAATATATATATATAACGTATGTGATATCATCGGAAGCCTATTTTTATTTTTCATTGCTGCAAAGATATTTCCGATCGGTTAAGTATAGGCCGATTTACAGTCTTTTGAATCAAGTAATCAGCCTTTCCCCCAATCCACGGATTCCCATTGGAATGCACGGCGCCCGACTAAGCAAATTCTGCAACGCGTTGTGGAGTTGTCGCAACGCGCTGTAGCTTTCTCACAACGCGTTGCAGCAATACATTATGACTCTTATGGCCTGTGGGCCTTCGCAACGCTCGCAACGCTTTGTGAGATTCCACAACGCGTTACCAGATACTTGCAAACGCGTTGTGAGTGTATTTTTGAAATACGGCGCAGAAGAAAGTCATGATTTTTGAGTGGCCTATACACCGCAACGCGTTGCCGAAATGTCGCATCTTTCTCACAACGCGTAGCGGCAATACGTAATGACACTTATGGCTGGCCTATACGTGTCTGTGTGTAGATAATTTTAAATGATAAGAGTATCAAAATTCAACAGGTATTGGCTGTTTTACATGTCAAGCAAATAGCTACATCAATAAGCATATGAGAAGATTTGCGTGTGAAATACCAAGGATGCTACCTTGTCTTTTATCTATATGTGTGGATTCGCTTGCATGCATATTGAGTTGAAAGAGTCGTACCATCTGTATAGACAGACATACGTTGTACATGTATTTTCCACCACGCCCATTCACTTCCTACAAACCAGACAATGTGATAACAAGACAAATTGTGTTTTGAAAAAAGAAAAAAATATATTTCAATAACAAATATTCTCTCCACTCACACCATCATATATATCTTTAAAACAAATGAAAACAACCCAAATCTTGTTTTCTTGTTAGATGCATGATACTTGTGGTGCTCAAGAACAATTTTCGGTAGATTGAAAAAAAAATGTAAACATTTAGGCAATACTTACTTCTACTGATGTGCGAATAATTGAAATCTTCTCAAACGTAAAGGGGTTGACATTACAGAAAATAATAGTATTAACAAATTAAGTGTTATTCTCCTCGTGTTTTCCTATGGTGTTCTGCACTGTGTGTTTATGGGTGTTATATTATTTAAGAGGAGGTTACAGGTTCTTCCCACAATGCATTTATTTCCTAATACAATTTTCACTGGTTGTCACAGGAATTTTTAGTGACCTTGCAAGATGGGAGGAGTTCTGGTTTCAGTTAGATACCTTTTGTCACTCTAAAATTCACGTCGTAAAAACCATGGAAGAATTGCATTGTGGGAAGAACATTATACCAAGGAGGATTAAAATAAGGAGATGACACTGTGGGACGAACGGTGGTCCCTGGTCCTTGCTTTACAGGGAGCGCTATAACGACTCGGGGTAGATTTTAAGGGGTTGGAACACAGCACTAAAAGTCAAGGTAAAATTCGGGATACAGTACATAGTCGGTTAATCTTGTAAACTATTTGGACTTAAAATTTAATTTTGTGGTTAGTTGTGGTGTTTGATCTTGTCATTGGCATATGAAGTGTGGTACATTCACGAACATCCCGCACCCGACCCCCGCCTATGTGGCCTGGTACCCCAAGGTTCCCTGGGCCTGCATTTTTTGGCAGCCCTGTACATTTGGCCTTGATGTCAGCTTGTGTTTGTTTATTTACTGGGTATATTGTGGTAATTGAGGGACTCCATTTGGTATAGTTGTGTATGATTTATCTAACTACTAAGCATATACACAATATACACCAATCAAATTTTGTGTAGTTTGTGGTCTATGGGGGTGCAAGTGTGATGAAAGTTGTGGAATATTCTGATCTTTGGGTAAGTCCCCTCACAATATACAGCCACAGTGTAATTGCATTGATCACTCATTTTATTGTTTACTGTCCGAATTTACCTACCCCACTTTATTTGACTGATTATGTGTTAGTCACGGCGTTGGTTATTTTCCCGCGGTAGCAAAGAGCCGTTGTGTTCAACTTACTTGGTAAAATTATGTTGTCGACTGTGTGTGGTTGAATACTGGGGCTCATGCTGATGCTGGGAATCGGGCGGCCTTTTTTTATAATTTGCTGTTTGCCACATCACTATATATGATTGATATTTACATATTATTTTTCTGTGGTTTTGTTATGGATGTTGCTCTAAGCTGAGGACTTACATTTTAACCACTTTGCTTGGCTCATCATTCGTTTTTGCAATTTAAAGCCCTCTTACTGATGTATGATCGTACCCATTTAATGGCTTTGTTCTTCTACTTCCCTCTGCTCACCTCATCATTCATTTCATTGGATGTTGCCATTTCAGTGCGATCTTTTTTTGTTTTACATATTCTGTATCCACATTTTTGTTCAAAACAATTTGGTTAAGTTGAATGGTTTTTTCTTGTATGATTGAGGTTATAATTTCAACAAATAGTTGTCTTTGGGATCACTTTTTACATGCCTCCTCAACGTTCTCGGTCTCCTTACATTTCACATATTTCAAGCGAATTCTAAATCTCTCACTTAATCATGCTCATTTTTCTACTTTTGTTAATGATCCATAACTTTTTGCTTTTCAGTGTATAGTTTTCCCTGGTCACTGATATTGCCTTTCTTTGGTAAATTTTTTCCAATCAGTTTTATCTTTTCCTCATATATCATTTTTTTAACTTATTTGATATGAGCTGAAGAACTACCCTGGTTATTCATGTTTGTTTGCCTCTCATAGGCCTTAGGACATATAGTTACCACTTGTGTTCACTTACCCATTTCTACACATAACTTCACAAATACTCCTGGTGTTTAGATTTGTCATACCTGCTTGTCAATTATATCACATGTACATTTTTAAATATAATTTGTTCCTCTGGTTTCAGCTGCGAGCAATGCACATTGGGATTGCTCTGGTAGTATGTGTTCTTCTGTCTACTTGTCCTTGGTAACCTAAACCCTATGACATGTGTGCCTATTTTCCACACACCGGTCACCGTTTCATGACACTGTGATTCAGTGGATTAATAGTGTCCCATATGTTTGGTGACCTCAAGTGTCGCTGATGACCTCGTGACCTTTTTCCCTATTCACAAACCGTGAGGCAGATGACACGGCATTCTGTGAATGCTGTATACTTTTTAATTGTCCAGTGTATATCACTATATTGTCCCCCTAGTGCTTCTAGTATATGTCCCGTTACCATTTTTTAATTTCTCCCCTCCAACCTATTATTCAATTGGCAGATAACTCATTTGCCTTCTCACTCTCTGTGACCAAATCTTGTGGTCACTCTTCAACGTATGCCGCCTTTTTCATACACACGCTGGTATTGTTGCTGTATGGGTTTGTCCTGCAATTGATTTTAATCTCTCAATGGCTTATTCTATAACCATGCTTACTTTAGTTTTGATTTATGGTCAATACATGTGTTATAGTTTTCTCTTCCCGAAACGTCCATCACACATTTGATACGTCTACACATAACAGCCATCTTTGAATATGATTTCGTGAGCCCACCCATCTCTCCACTTGTATTAAATTTGTATTTAACATTAATATAATTTGTATCTAAAATTAATATTTGTTGCACTTTATGGTACATCTTTAATTATTTTTGTAGTGTATTTGATACTTTGGTCCTTATTTTTTCCCCCTTTTGTGCTCTGGGCAAAAAGACAACCATGTCCAAGTTACCTGATTGTATTTTTAATATGTAGCCCAAATTTGAACCCCATTTCAATGCGATAGTATCCTCATCATGCACTCCTCGACATCTGATATGACCGTAACATGACCGATCCACAGTCCCAACTGTAGTTTTACCTTAGCGCCGGTCTTAACGATTTGCTTAAATTTAAGGATACCCAGTTGTCATTATTTCATCTAATGCCGCAATTCTAAGTAAGCACTTCCACCGTGTCACTATTATCTCTCTACCATAATCATAACTTTCATATTTTTTGGTTTTTACCGAACTTGGTTAAACTTATGATTATGAGTCAACTTAGTTGAACCATCGATGGTTATTCAGTTATAAATTCCCCTTCGTCAAGAACGAAGAGGGGGCGGTGCCTCCCTTTTCATTCACCCCCATATTGATTATGAGACAAGGACCGACCTTACATATTGCCCTGAATTGCGTCTCTATATTTATCGAAATAAATGACGACAACAAATCTAGCAATAATAAAACAATCGTTGGTATCATCTATCGCCCAGATTCAGTCAACCTTGATGAGTTATCACGAGCTTTCACGTGTCTTTAATACATTTAACAATGAAACCAAACTTTTATATTATGGGCGAGTATAACATGATCTTCTGGAATGTGACTCTGATCCTAAAGTCAACGACTTCATTCATCTTATTTTTTCAAATGGTTTTTTTCCTACCATTGAGCCTACCCGAAGTACAGAAACGAAATTAAGATCATTGATAACATCATAACAACTGATATCTTAGCCAATTTTAATTCGGGCGTCTTAGTCACCGATATTTCAGACCATTTCCCTGTGTTGTTCCCATCACTATTTCAAATAATACGCCATATTAGCTTGTATAAACATAATTTCCTAAATAAAAATTCCACGCCAACGTAAACGCAAACAACATCAGGGGTTTAAAAATGAGTTATCACACACGGGTGGCGCATGTTACGATGAGAAATCCCGAACGCGTTAATACTTTCATACAACTTTCAAATTCTTTCATATCCACTGTCCTGTTAAAACACTAAGTATCTAAACGTAAAACACTCGGAAACCCTGTATACATTGGGCTAATTTAATCACTAACACTAACTGATAAATTTTGTAGAAAATACCGCTCCAAACCCAGGGAGATATAAACTAAAAGACAACAAAATATCGCATACTCTAATTCTCTCTTGCGCATTGCTAAACGTAATCATATCACAGCATCGCTTGATGCTTATAGGAACAACATGAAAAAACCATGCAAACCCCTAAATAACTTCTTGGTAGAAATAAAAACCCCCCAAACCACCCTCATACTTTTAGATCTAATTGTCTGAATCAGAAGATCCCGTCGAATCGCCAACAAATTCATGACTTTTTTACAACATAGGTCCATCACTGCCTGCTAAAGACTCCTCCTGATACCCTTAATCCTACAAATGCAGTTCTCTCAATCTCCCATATATATTTCCTCGCCTACAACTAGGAAGAATTGTTGGTATTACCTCACACATGAAACCTAGTAATAGCTATGGCGTCGATGGTATTAGCTCAAATATAGTTAAACAGATCTTACCAAACATATTGAGCCATTGTGTATATATTAATCTTTCGATAGCCACCGTATTGTCCCATCTAAATAAAATAGCTAGAGTTATTCCGATCTTAAAACTGGTGATAAGCATTCTTTCAACAATTACCGGCCAATATCCATCCTTCCAGCCTTGATAAGATTCTGGAAATTAATTTTATAACATAATCATCGCATTTTAATTGAAAAACATAAAATCCTCACTGCTGTGCCAGTTATGGCTTTAGACCTAAACACTCCGACCTCATGCAATAAACTCTATGATAAAAGTACTACTGCCTCGACCAAAAACCTGCACTGCCGACAGGATCTTTCTAGATCTCAGCTAAGCCTTCGATACTCTTGCTCACAAAATTCTTCTCAGTATAAAAAAAAATTGGTATAAGAGTACTGCCAATAACTTGATTGAAAATTACCTTGATAACCGAAAACGAATTGTGTTGATTATAACCAACACCACTCGTCCACTTCTTTGATCATTTGCGGCTCCCTCAAGGCTCAATTCTAGGACCTCTTTTATTTCTATTTATATTATCCTCCCTCTGTGCTCTCCTAATCTTCAATTTATATGTTCGCAGATGAACACTATATTTGTATTCTAACAAGACCTAAATTACTTGATCAACTTTAATAAGAGAGTTAACCCTATATCTAATTGTTTTAAAAAAAAAACTTTCTCTAACATTAAAATAACTAATTTTTGTTATTCAGAAAATAAACACAACCCGTTGCCACCAAACTATATTAAATATATTTGCCACTAACCACTGACAGTGAACACAACGAAATTTTTGTGTTTAATTGATTATGACATGTCTTGGAAATCACACACTTCACATGTTACTAAATAATTTCTAAATATAACGGTAACATCAGAAAAAAGTTAAACCTTTTCTGCCCCTTGATTCACTGACCACCTTATAACACTTGCCTTCCCTTACATCAACACTTGTGCCATTATATGGGCAGATTAAAAATAATTCCCACTACATTCTCTGTTTTTAATGCAAAAAAAGATCATACGGTCATGTACTAATTCACTTTGGTTAACCCATACAGACCCTCTTTTCTCCTCCATGAATACGCTTACAATTCATGACATCTACTCTTCAACTGCCCAGTTTTTTATAAAATACCATCATGACCTATTTCCTCCCAATATCTTAGATATTCATTTTTTCCTGCCAGACAAACATCCATCCCTATGACACCCGATCCTCTAAGGACTTGTACGTTCAACAGACAAACACAGACTTGCTGAAAACCCATTTAGATCCAAGAGCCTTTTATGGAACTCATTGAATGAACGTCCTTAAACAGGTCCCCATCCTTACTAATTTAAAGCAATTCTCAAAACAGTCATTGATTTTTATTTTGCTATATTATTGTCGTAGGATTTGGGTAACTTATACTTATTCATGTATTTATTGAACTGTTTTTTTTCTCATTTTTTTTTTGGTCAAATCTATAATTGTAATTTTGGTCAGCACCCTTATTTTCCCCCGTGTGTTTTTATATTTATGTAATTGTATGTTTAACCTTTTTCAACTAGTTTCATAATTATGTTGTTTAGTGTAACTACGCATGGGTGGCCACTAATTACACGCCCTGCGTTTAAGTGGCAACCACATCTCTTGCATATTGAATATTATTTATATCTAAATCAGTCTTTTGTTCTAGTAAATTTTCAATGGTCATATTTTATATTTGTTACAATATTTATATTTACTTATGCAATGAGATGGAAATAACTGAAACCTGAAAACCTACAGTAAAATGTGTTATATGGCAAGCTGATGAATCTGAAAAATAGCTATAACATAGGATATATGTGAATTAAGTTATTTTTACAAAAAACAAATGTAGGGAACGACACCATCCAGGGATTTCAATTGAGGGACCCGAATGTGTAAGACTGCGGGCATGTTGTAGCAAAAGTTCATAAAAAATAGTGAAATTTAATATAAAGAACATACATGAGCTAAATTTTGACACTAAAATACCAAATTTGACCTGGAAATAAACTGAATAGGCCGCATTTGAAAATTAAATATAATTAACATTGTGATGAAAAACATTCAGTGTAAAAACCCTGTTAAACTAGGATGCCCTTAGTCAATGGAGGGCAGCATATTTCGCCGATCTTGCAATGCGAAGTTCGGTACTGTCATGGTTACAAACGGTGAAAACGTATCTATACCATGCGGTTAATAAATACAGGAAGGGGGACAATAAATTTGTGGGTCTGCACAGGAACTTTGTTATTTGCCGTAAGACATATTGTGGGGGAAAGGAGCAAAAGACGACAGGCGCTAAGTGTCAACCCCCTGATTAAATGCTCTTGTATGCTATATATGATGGTAGTAGGCAGACTGTTACCTCTTACGTAATCGGTGGAACCGATGACTGCACTGAACGTCTTGTGTGTGGTGTGTATAGAGAAGCAAAACACATTCTACAGAAATCTCAATTTCATAATTCCAAATAATGCTAATCCCAATGTCATTTCCGCTACAAATATGTGTCTCAGATATTTCCCTTAAACATTCTAAAACGGAACTGAAAAATATGATGTAGGTTGGTAGCTATCGCGTGAGATTACCTTGATAAGTCATCTCACAAAAGGCAGCAAAGTTTTGGAAGCACCTTTCAACGCCCATTGGAACGCGTGGTAAACATGGACCACGCCGCATGGCACAACTTGGATGAGTTTAGCATTAAGTTGACTAACCGTGACTGACGAAATGTGTAAAATCGGGCGTGGTGGACTGGTGACAGCTACAGATGGGAGTTGTGATGTGAATCAGAGCGTGGTTCCTGAGTTATGGATTTTTGAAAAATTCACGTTTTTTTTTCTCCACAACGAAACTATTTCCAGAAAATCAAAGAGGTACTAGCTTACATATTGATCAAAGAATTTTTTGTAGTTTTTATACAAGCAATTGATCGCTAACATCTCTCCGAAATGAAGGACTAATATGAGCTGCGTACAGTGCCACCAAGAAACAGCTTGCATGCCAAACTTGAAATGGCAACCCTAACAATGCAGTATGTGGTGCTAACGTGGCGGTGCTGTGCTTTTTTGACCTTGTGATGTAAAGATCCAAGATAGGTGTATCTCATTAAATATGAAGTACGGAAACTTCATACGAGTATGGGCTTCATTTAAATGAAGCATTTCAAAACCAAATGGTATTCCATTTAAATCCGCCGAATTTCACACTATTTTGATTAGACCTTCTGCCTTTAGAGCAGGTCCCTCATTGCTTCTTGAAGAATTATTAATTTCATTAGGCAACGGTCATTATTTACACATGGAATGCAGGATGTCAATTCTTTCGGCGAAAATGTCGCATTCCCTCGTCGCTTCCGTTAAAAAAATCCACAATTCCCCTTGAAAGTTTAATTGTTCCTCCTCGCTTCTTGATGAGAAAAATCATATCCACTCTCCGCTTACATTTTTCTTCGTGCATTCCACCTCAATTCCCCATTTCCCCTGGCGTAAATAATGACCCCGCCCTTAGGTAATTTTAAAACATTTTCCAAGGGAGGGGGGGGGGGGAGGATGGGATGGCACTCCAACAATAAGGGTCAATATAAAATCTTAGGGGTTTAAGGCTATCGATCCTCAGACCCAGAGGCATTTTGTGACATGTAAAACAATAGATGTCTTTGGGTGAGAGACACGCAAATTGCCCCAATATAGGGGGTTTTATTGGACGACACTTTGCTAATTATCAAAAAATGGCATTTTTCAAAACTAGGAAAAGAAGTAAAGGAGAAAGGTATTTGGGTGAAGATTTCAAATTCTCTCCCCCCCCCCTCACAAAATAGGGTCTTTGAGGGAGATGTAAACCTTTAAATATATCTACAAGTCTGGTGGACACTGCTGCTGAATATGGGGTCTTAACAGCCGTATATACATTTTGCGCATTTTGACAAAAATCTGTAAGTAGGTCAGTGAAATATATTTTCACAATCCTTGTGTAGCAATTCTGTTTGTACAGGTTTTAAGAACACAATGAAAATTACAGATTGATACTTGTAAACTTCCCACAAAATGCAAAATTTCATGAAAAATCTCATTATGCCATGTTTTGCCACAATATGCAAAATTAGGCCTATGCCACTTTGATACAACTCTCTCTTCATATTTGTGTTGGTAAAAGCTTGAAGGGGAAACCATGAAAAATTTCCGACCGATAGCTTGTAACTTCTCACAAAGCAAGAAAAGTAACAAAAAAAAAAAACTCTAATTTTGCACTTTTTGGTTCAATATGTTCATTATGCCAATTTAAGGAGCATTATTGGGCTCATTTTGTTCATAATTATGTTTGTTTATGCTTATAGAAAAAAGTCTGAAATTTTAGATGTTTGTATTGTAATTTTAAAAAATACAATTTTGGCTCATTTTTGTCACATATTCTAATTAGGGTAAAGTAAAGCTATCGAATAGACGGCAAAATTCCTGTGAGTGTGTATTAAAGAAAGTTTGCAGAATGATTTGTGTAAATCTCTCTTAAAGTACATCTATATTACGAAATAGTTTGTTTTCCTTTTTCATTGAAAAACACAAATTTAAACCTATTTTCCTCAAAAATGATTAAATTAGTTGGTAAATATCGAGTCAAATGCTTGCAATATTAAGTAATCTGGAGGTATATAAATCAGGAACATACCCTCAAAAATACAGTGTATACCTTTTATCGTTAAGATTCTGTACATATTTTGTGTTGAGACGATGACAGTACCACGTGCCAGGGGGGTAGTAAATGTGGCAAAATAACGAACCTCCCCGCCTTTCCTTACACTTGGTCTCCAAAGTACTGTTATGTACGATTACAAAAGATGAATAACTTTGCAACAGAATTCCGATTCAAAAATTCAAAGTGTTCTAGTTTGCTGAATCCTCTCTTTCACCATCAATGCATTTAATCACGTATGCAGACCACTTATTTTCACCTGACTGCCTACTGGTAGTAGAAAGGTAGATGACGTGAATAAAAACAAAAATAGAAATCACTAGGGTCTGGCGCCAGTCAATGACCTAACGATTTATACTGGGAGATGACTGACATTTAACAATTTAGTTGTTTAAGTTTGAGGTCAGATATAACAATTACTCATTTAAGTATATTGGCAATTTTCCGTGGTAGGGTCCAACCTTGACAAGGCACTATCTAATAGCATGTCGTACGCGAACAATTGATTCCAAGTTACGACCACATAGCGTTGCTTTTAAGAGAAGTGCTCAGATTTCACTCATAGGATTTCTTATTTACAATGTTTACAAATACTGAACGTTATTGAGTGCACGGTACTAAATTTCATGAGTTGAATGGAACGTTTTCCATATTTCACGATGGAAATATTTTTTTCTATTATACACGAACGAAAGACATTGATCATTCGTTTTTTTAATTGTATTGACTGTATCCTCTTCTCAAGTCACAAGGAATTTATGCTTAGGTGTAAAACCTGCTTATAACTTCTATAGGTAAATCCAAGCGACCGTGAAATTCCAAACTTTTTTTGACACAATCCGCTGTTCGGGAGATGAAGTCTCAACAGAATTACGACGGTGCGGAAAGTAGTTCCCAGGTGTAGTCTGTGTCACAGACTGCGAAAGATTTTAGTACTGCGTGAGAGACTAACGTACTCATCCCCATACAGTTGCGTGAAACTTCATCTCAAATATCTCCGAAATCAAAGGGGTTAGAAATTTTGTTTCCTTATGAGAACATTCCCCAACTGTCTAAACCGTATTGGAACCCATTTCAAATTGACCATGTTTTTATCGTGTAGTTTTTCCACATCTTTAGGTGGGCTCTGACTGGCGAGCACGATGCTAGCGTCACGGGCTTGCTAATTTAATATGCAAGCTCATACTTTCCGCCCGTGTACAACAGAATCAATAACAGCTCAAGAGGCCAGAACTGGGAAATGTTTTATGTTTACCGCATTGTTCTATTATTTTATTGTAAAAATCTTGTAATAATTTCAACATTTGCTGCCATAAGATATGTTTAAAATAACAATTTTACCCCTTATAATATTCACTTGCGTCCAATTCGCTCTCGCTTCAGAAGCCTGCTATTTTGAACAACATTTGTTCAATTTCAATGTCCACAGATGTTGCTCTTTATCCAATAAGAGCTCTCCACATTAACGATGTGTCGCACTGTATTTGTCCAGCCAGAAGCTGTGCTTTGTCCTCACTGCCTCTCCAATGATTTCCTTAATCATACTGAATGTTTAATGTTCCGGAAAGGTAACCATTCATGTTGGCCCATAGGCCCTATCAGCTTTTCAGGGTTCAAGTCACAGTGGAGGAGGCAAACGTATCATATCATGACCGTATTTTTCAGCAAGAATGTCAATTTCATATTTTTGAGCGTGGGTTATTTTGCTTGATGACAATTATAAAGCTCTTTTATCGTACACTTGGCGGGAAGTGCGATATTTCGCTTTTCAACATTCTTACATTTCTGATTTTTTACTATTGGATTTCGGACGTTTCTTAGCTTTGACGCTATGATACTTTGCATTATTCATTCTGGTATGGACTCTTTGGGTATGTTTGGTAACTGTTTTCCATCCATTCTTGGAAATGTAGCATTCATCTCGGTATGATAATCCCCTGATGCCTTTTTGGCGACTCAACAAATTCTATTCACCATAGATTGGTTGTTTGATACATACCTTTTTCCTCCAGTAATGGTATGCAGCGGCTAATAAACTGGCAACCCAAGCGGAACAACAGATCCCAGTCAATGAATGCACCCTGCTGTTGCATACATAAGTCCGCTAAGTGGGCGTAAGGTACACAACCCCACAAAACCTGGTTGTGCTGTATCCATGGGTAAAATGCTTTGATTCAGAAACGTACGCCCGGTGTAGAGGACTTGGGTCCTATACAGACGCGTCCAGGCCCAGAGGCCCGAAACTCTGTTGTAAATTTCTACAGCACGCGTTTGTTGTTTCAGGTCCACGACCTCTAGAACCATGGATACGGGTTCTGAAATCGGCCGAGTTTCACACAGGAATTGCTTTTCTACCTTGGTAATATGGCGGAAAACATTGCATACACTTGTTTTTTTAAAGTTAAAGGAAGATTTGTATAACCAATATAAATAGAACATCTTTGTGAATATGTGTACCAGCAGGTGTAGCATTGTCCCGCCATATTACCAAAGTAGACAACAACTTCCTGTGTGACACTCAGCGACCTTCAACTGTGCTGCAGCCCGCTATCCTGTGGCAGAGGTCAGTGGTTTTCATCGAGGTCCTTTTGATTTCCGTACTCTATACACGAATGCGACGGGGAAGCCTCGAAGGACACCCTCTACGTCGCCGCCATTACGGGGGGCATCCCGCCACCAAACACACATACACACGCCCGCAATATTGCTTAACGAACGATAAATTTTCACGCGTTTATTTCCATGGATTTGTGGAAGGATTCAGGCACGGCCAACTGGAATTCCAGGCAAGTGTCTTACTGTGTTGTAAAATTGAAGGTTATCTTGCCCACGTGCGTGACTGAGAATGACACGCTATGATGGTTTGAATACGTGTTAAAAATTGGTATAACAGCCGCGTGATAAAAATTAGTTTTCGTAAAATTCAAACTCCAGACAAAAATAAAGTAAACAATAGAATGTTGATAAATTCCGTGTACGAGACACTGGAATAGTTCCCAAAGACCGATCGTATTTGGTGAAAAACGTGACATCTTCCACGGCGGGTTGTTGGTGTTTTTATAAAGGACACTTCCGTGCCCATGTTGAATCGATTTCGGATTCTGAACAAATTTAGTCTCGTTTGTGCATGGAATTTCTACGCCTGGATTATCAGTACACGTGAAAATGATGAGTTACATTGTATTGTAGACTGAAATGATACGATTATTGTTTTCATTTGTGTCATTAGCGAGTGAATTCGCACGCAGGTCGGATTCCATTTTAGTAACTTTTTATCGCTATTTGTGGCAGCCAAGAAATTTACATTTTTTTCCTGCAGCCGCCCATGATGATATACAATGGATAACAGTGAAATCGTGTTGGTTTTTGCCGTCAGAACTGATCAAAATATCGGCTTCTTGTTGGTAACACGTAAAACGTAAACGCGGTGTATAAACGAGAAAGCAAAGATGCCCCCAGTCATGGGGGATGGTGAGGGCGCCGCCCACGGCGTAAGGGCGATAATAGTCGCCGTCGGATTGGTGTATAGAATCGGCAGGCATTGGAACTCTGATAAGTGGGACACACAAATTGCTCCAGTCATCTTCGCCAAAATGGCGTGCTACAGCTTTACGAACATTTGCAATCGCGGATCTGAAATGTCTAAGGGATTATGGCCGCCACTATATAACAATAAAAACTGCATATAATTTGATTATTTTTACCCAAATTCTAAAACGTGCTTTTCAGAAATTCACTGAGTGTTTTGAGAAAATATTCCGCCACAGGTTCTCACAGTCATTTGGCATATAATAGATTTGGTCGGTAGTAAGCCTGCGGAAACTTGCCATCCCATTTGAAGGATCATTCCACTCTTGTTACTTCTTTGAAAAGACACACTGGCCAAATTTGAAAAATAGTGCACCCTCAAGATTTCAAAATCGAATATTTGCATGGTGGAAGACTTTTATATACAAAAGCCCTCACCCGAAATGATGAAGACCAAATCGCTTCCTTGTGGGTAAACAGAACGATTTTATAATTTAACGTCGCCGGCGACGTAAATTCAGCAGACGACGAAAATGGCGACGCACGCCGTATGCATGTTTCCCCACGCTATGCACACTGTTTGATCGGTATAGAACCTGGGTGGTTTTAATATCCGTGAGTACGAGTCAAAATATTCATGAATATCACATTGTGATTTAAAGTTAGGAAAACTTAAAAGTTGGCTACAAATTACCTGGCTTCTTTATCTCATATCAATCCCTATCTGTTTTGGGGTATGTTATTTTTATGTGTAAAATATCTTCTCTGTTCTTCAAATGGCCTAGACTATCATTTGAGAGCAAATTGAAGAAATTTCATATTTTGTGAAAATGTGCCAGTTGCCGCTTTAATGGTTCGTCGAAAGAAAGGACCTGACGAACGGTAGCTACCATAAGAAAAAACATTATCACATTCTCAGGATATGCGTCTTCAAATTTCACAATTTCTTTTTCGATATATCAATTACTGAATGTGGGTACTAATACGGTACACGATAACGACACAAAGACATCCCATGCGTGCGCAATTGTTTTGAATCAGATGAACTAACTGGCAACGCTTCTAACTTTCACCCTTGTAATCTTATTTGATATGGGCCTTTTTACACGAGTATGGTAAAAGATATTCACTATACTCACGTAATAGTCGAATTCATAAGAGTGAACAAGAAGATTACAACATTTTGCGAATACTTTCTGCGTTGCAATCCGATCACAAAATAGATCAGTATGGAAACGCAAGGGTGTTAAAAGTGTGCTTCCTCGAGATAAAATTCAAATGCTCTTGAGGTACTCGTCTGTTCAACTGGGCTTTTATGGTTTCCTTCGACGAATGTGCAAATAACCAATGTACATTACTTCGCGTCTTTAGAGTGTAATGTCTTTTTGTAATATCATCTTGTGAATTAATACTAATACTGCTGGTGTGACGGAACATTTTCATTTTCATTTAGCGGTACATTTAAAAAAACGAGAACCGTTTTGTAGACGATGATAAATTATAACGACCCGAAGCTAAGCACCCACAAAGCCTTGACCAAAAATACTGATCGATTTAAAAAAAATAAATAATAACAGTCTTAGGTACGCCCAGAAAATCTTACGAAATAATTTTAAATTGCTCACCCAGCTATAACTAGAATTTCGCGTTATCGGATTTCGCGATTTGCGGAGGGGGTACCAAGGTTAGGAGTGTTTAGGTTCCGTACGGAACCTTATAAGACGTAACCTGTAGTATTAGTAAATGTTTCGTCGCCTACATATGGCCCTCATCCCCAGAGCCTTTGCAACTATAACAGTGTCAACTTTAATAACCTCCCCAGAGATCCGAGGTCTATACGCCACAATGTCTTCCCCCTTTCACCGGTTTAGAGACCAGCTGCCATCGAGCACCCTAAAGATTCTCCTCATCTAACACAGTTGCCTTGCCAAGTACATGAACCCAGGGCCACCCGTGGTTCCGCACTACCCTACACCCCCATACCAATAACCAACAGTTCTTTCCATCAAATATGGCAATACCAAATACTCATGGTCTCTCAGCAACATGATTTTTCTTTCGTTCTAAAGCCTGCATATTCCTCAAAATCCAAGTTTAAGGACCTAATTAAACGACAAAATCAGTTCCCACGTCCCTAAGTTAGACGTCGGATGGACACATCCCTCCAGAGTGTTCCCTCTCCGGCGCCATTATAGGCAAAAATACGTATCTCAAAATCGGCCTTTGAGATTTTACCTTTAAAGTGTGCCGTTTGCATTTTCTTATAGCATTAAAATGCGGAATTGAATAACATTTAATATATTTATCATATCATTTCTGTATATCCACAATTTTGAGGGTTAATGAATAAACCATTTCAGAATTACACCACAATTTGTCAATACGTAGTTTTGCCATATTAATTTAGGAAAAGGCAGTATGGCAAAAACACATGCTATATTTCAAGTGATGAACACAAAATATACTTTACAAAGAAATATCATTCTGAGATGTGTTATTCTACAACCATGCTTTAGCTGATCTTACGCTTTTTTTAGTTTGATCTGAGCATGTAGTCCATATTTGTATAGCAAAAGACCGGACTCATAGAAATTTTATGGCCAAAACTACGTATCTCTGGTACGTCGTTTGCCATTGTTGTTTGAAAATAATAAGGCGATTTGAGAAGAAAATGATATCGAATAAGAAGATAGCGGTTTTGCCGAAAAAATACCTTCAGAAGGTAAAAAAGCAACCGAGTTAGGATGCTTTGTTTTTCTCAGAAGGAAGCATTTATCTGGATGTACGACTTCGTGAATGGAAGCAGCGCCCCCAAATTGCCCAGAAATACTTTATCTCAAAAAAAGTCAAAATTTCGACTTACGTAGTTTGCATAGAAGGGCCCGCGGGTCTATCGACCTCTCACTATCATTACTCTCACCTTTTCTTCAGAAGTTTAAATTTGAGCCGAATTTTAGTTCAAAAGCCTGTAAGTTTCCTGCAATTTTTTAAGGCCTGTAAAGGGATGGTTCAATGTAAGTATATAAAGTTTGGTATTAACCGATGGCCTTCGCACCAAACCCCCATCTGTAAAGTTTCTTATTTGTCATTCCTTACAGCCCATATATCCAATCTACATGTACACGGTTACCAAATACCTCAAAAGAATCAAACCCCCCAACTATATGAAAATGTCATGTTTAAGTTATCAAATTGGGCTGATTTTTATCATTACAACAAATTTTGGATATAACTAACTTGTCCACAGACTAAGCCAAATTATTTAATGTTATACTTTTGGTTAGCAAGCCAATAAACATTGTTAATTAGGGCAGAATAAACCAGTAGGCCCATAGCAGAGAAGCCCCTGGGAGCTCTTAAGTGGCCAAGGACAATAAACATTGCTTATGATGCATGCACCCAAACACAATATGGGACCTTGATGATCACATCTGTATTCTGCATGCCTGTGTTCTCGGATAGTTTAACACAATGATTATGGATATTGGATTTGATTACTAATTGTTCATCAGACCATTAGATGCCACCGATTAGGTGATAAAGCTACATGAGATTATATTATTTAACCATTCATCAATCCATAACACAATAGATGAGGTATCAAGATAGTTCAAAGCTGCGTGTACAGAATCTACAGATCGCGATGTTTTACACTGTTTACCAGAATTAGTTTGGATAATGGTTGACAACAATGTATTATGGGGTATGAGTTGATACCTTGATCTTCCACATTCTTTAGTCCACAATGCAAGTCGAAACCATCTTACAAAAAAGGTAACATTATATGTCCGATACAAAAAACAAAGAAACAAACGTATTCCTTCTCAGTAATACATCTAAAATGTTCTCTGTTAAAATCACCCAAGATGGCCTTTCAGTTTCATATATTTTTTTACATTTTATTTCCACCACCTCTCTCCAGCACATCTTATTAAATTCATCCAATATGAGCCCCATTTAGGAAACATGGAATATCGGATTGGCAAATCTTAGATTTGGGTTCATTTCTTGAAAATAACTTGCCTCCGAAATCATCCCAAAATCCCCCTTTTCCTCCACCAAAACACAAACACAAGCCCTTTCGGCCCTGGATAAGACTTCAACACATAACTATCCAATTTATAGCTCTAAACACCACTCCCTCTTTCCAAAACGGTTGACAGATGTTCAAATTGTCTCACAATGCAAAAGGCAGTACCAACCCCAATACGTGCACACCTACTGTCTTCTGTCAGCACATTTTTGGATTTTCAAAAAGTTTAGACAATTTTAAATACAGACATACGTCTGATAATAAAGAGTATTTGGAGACCTTTCAGAAATGAAATAAGGAATAGATCGCCCCCCCTAAGAAACGTGACCTTGAATATTATGATTGCCATACAGGCAAAGTCGCTACGAACACAACCAATGTAATTCTAAGTGATCATATTTTCTCGGGTTTTTTTTCAAAACTGCAAACTCTATTCCTAAGAAAACTGGCTAACGCGATTTTCTTTTCGTTAAGTGTGACATTGATTACATGCCAGTTAGCAATTTTTGTATAGGTTTTCTACGGTATTTATCAAATGTAGTTAAACAACTCTGACCTTTTTATCATAAAACCTGCTAGGAATATTGATAATCATGGAAGGAGGAAACCTGCCTATAGATAAATGAAAAATCATGAGATGGTGGTTATGACCATTCATTTACTGAATATTGTATGACTAGCACGAATTATGTGCTATCTAATTAAAAATTGAATTGTTTCATAATTGCCATTGTTTGTAAAAAATATAACAAAAAATATCAAAAATTCAAATAGTACCGTCAAAGCATCCTGATATATTTAAAATAGATTGACGAGAAGGTGGGCCAATAGGCATGATTCTGCAGAATCTAGACTTAGTTTGAACTGACAATATACACGCCGGGGGATCAAGTTAATGATACCATGAAAATATTTAGAGTAAAACTATATATAATATATAGATTAATTTACATATAAATACATGATGATTGTTTACATGACGCGTAAAAATTAGTGTATATAAAATACACCCCTTTGAATATAGCTTGGACATGGGCCTTTCGTCAACGACTCTGGCAGAAGATATTCTACTACTAATGTTAATTAAACACTTCATAAAGTGAAAAAGCTTACAAAAATTTACGACAAACTTCTGCATGCAATTCGATCTAAAGATCGGCCAGAAGGAACGTGTAAACGACCTGTTCTCTTTACACGGGTGTGACAGTTAAGAGGTTGCTTGAATATAATTCAGGTTGCTCTTTTAAGGTAAATTTGGTGTGTAAATAGGCTTTTATGGGATTACGGTTTATGTCGACGAATTCGTATTACAAAATGGCCCATAATTTCAGAATTATCGCTTCCCCAGAGTCTATTCTTTTTATGACACCCCAATGTGGGACTACTACAATACTGATGCTCTGCTGGACCGGACCAAACGTTTTCATTGACATTTTCATTTAAATGTCATTACAAAAAAAAAGAACTGTTTTGTAGCCGATGATAAATATAACGAACGAAGCATAAGCAACGAACAAAGCCTTGACCAAAAAATTACCTGGATCGACATTAACAATGAAAATAAATATAATTACAGTAGGTACGCCCAGAGAATCTTAAAAAGGAATTTATATTGGTTTTCCCCCCAGCTAATAATTAAAGAGTATTTGGAGACCTTTCAGAAATGAAATAAGGAAAGTAGTAGCTCCAATAAGCGTGACCTTGAATACAGAAGAAATTCTGTTATGAAAACAACAAGGCAATGCTAATATTTATCGTTTTTTTTCGAATCTGCAAACTATTTTCCAAAGAAACTGGCGATACGTGACTTTGTTTTTGTTATGGTGACCATTTTATTACTTTCAGTTAGCATTTTTGGATATGAAATTCTACGTTATTTATTTAAAGGCGATATCAGTGATTTGCTTTAACCAAAAATCGAAAAAAATCATCAAAATCAGGATTTTTGCATCTCTTGTAACAAGTTTAAGTTCATTTTAGTTTATGAGGAATTCTTGCTCACTTGAAGTTTTACTGCAATTAAAAATATTTGACTCTTGGGGGATCACTGATAGTGTCTTTAATGCCTGTCCTTTTTATCATTAGAAACCTGCTAGAAAGTGAAAATCATTGTAGATGAGGTTCTTATTTAACGAATTCGTTTTGTAAAGTCTCTCCCCTTTCGGATTACTGATTCCTATTTGAATGACTTAGAATGCTGCTTTAATTAAAAATGATATTTCCAAATTCAAAATAGTACCGTAAAAGCACCCTGACAATTTTGAAAAAAGAGATTGAAAGAAGAAGAAACGTAGGCTAAATGATGATTCTGGCTTATTTTGGCAGAATCTCTGATAGCGGAATGTCACAATATACACGTGAGGAAGAAGTTAATGATACCATGGAAGTCATTATAGTATTTATCAATAATATATTATAGTAATTTACTTATTAGTTAATAATACTATGATACATTGCCACGTAAATGTAGTCTATATAAATATACCCGGTCTGGGTTCGAGACCGTGTAAGATCGGTCGAGTGTAGAGACAGTATATTACTTTTACTGGGCCATTTTTGGGCGTTTTTTTCGCGATCTGTCGTAAATGTAGGGGCAATTCGGCCGGAGAACGGAGAAATGTATGACGTAAATTTACTGTCATGCTGGTGTTTGACCCCCTGGACATTTCGGTTGTTAATTTTTAGTTTTAAAATTTTTGGTTATAAAAACGGGTGTTGTTTGCTAAAATTGTTTGTTTTTATTAAATGGAAAGTTGGGTTTGTTTAAGGGATTTTGAAGTATGGTACGAGATCGCTACAATTAGGACCCGTCGGTCTGGGTTCGAATTCTACTTTGGTGCGTTTTTTTTTTGGGGGGGGGGAGGGGGTTAGTCTTTGTTTAATTTGTATTTTTAAAACTGTTAATGGTTGGGTGTAAGAGAGTGTTTTTCGCATATGGCACTCACAAAAGTAATTACATTAGGCTAAAGCATAAACAAAAGAAATACACAAATAAAAATGAATAAGATAACAACAGGAATGAAAATAAAGAAAAAAGTCCAGTACAAATTAAAAATAAGAAAACAAACAAATAAAAATAAGCAGATGAGAAAATAATAACAAATTAATTTTTTAAAGGTTAAAATTAAAACCAAATCAATCGGTTACACTAGTTTTGTCTTTATTTAATGCATGTTGGTTAGTTCGAATCTTTACAAATTATTGGCAGGGAGTATTCTTTGTTAATTAATGCACGACGTTATACATCTTTCTAGACTTTTAATAATATTATAGGTTGTTAATTCAATGTTAGACCGTGCTAGACACGTTATTACATCTGACACCAATATTACCATTATCTCGGAAACCTACTTACCCACAATGATCCGTATTTTCATTAACAACACATCCAGTAGTATTCCTCATTATCATTTGTCGAGTACAAGTTCCTCTTGGTGACTTATATGACTGTCATTAACGATGTATTTCAAATTTATAGCCAATTGGTATATACAAAATTAAACCAAAAAAAAAAATTACAATCAACCTATTTTATATTACTCTTGATATGTATTTAAGAGAATTCTTTGATGATTGATACCGTAAAATTGAATGCGTCAAATTGAACCATGTGATATTCTTCAATATTATATTTGGAACGAATGCGATAAATATTCTACAATGCTTGGACGGCAGGTAAGAGTCAAAACGAAAGATTATTCATATGTGAATTTTTATGCAGCAGATAAAAGATGACCATCATGATTTGCGTGTTTCCAATCCTTTTGTAAATAAGTTATTTTGACACAATATTAATAGATGCATAAAAATATTTTCAAATATTATCAGTACCTCTATATTTTGATTATGGTTTATTTATGTATTATAAAGGTTTTGGCTTTGTTTCCTTTTGTAACTTTAAAACCCTCGTCTTACCAAGCCCTTTTGGTAAACGGTTACCAAAGGGTTCGTAACAAACCCCAAGGGATTCACCCGTGCTTATGATTTTGACACAAGGGAAGTTATTGCCCCCCTCTTTCTAATTGAAAAACAAAATAAGTACCACCACCTAGTACAGGCGTCACAATGACGTCAATTAAAGTTTGCGAGCCGGCCAAATAGGCATTTCACCAGAGAAAACTAGGCAAATTTAATTTTGCACTAAAAGGTAGGAATATCGGATTTTCATGCAGTTTTCAGCTATAAAAAGATGGCAATTGATTAGTTTTACAAAACATAGAGTTTTTTTTAGAGCATACTGTGCATAATATGTTAAAAAAAAATGTGTATAAAATATCCTTGTGTGGCAACTATCCATACGCTTCGACTTGACGGCAAACCTTCACCATTTTTTTAACGCCATTAAAATGACCAGAAAGGATGGGAAATGATTACTAGAAAGCTTTTTTAACGAAAGCTTTTGGCATTTTAGCGCAAAGGAGCAAAAGTCATGGGGTGGTAACCCAGCACCCCGGTAAGACGAGGTTAATGGTTACAATGTTTGTCATTATTAGTATTTTCTACTATGAAAGATGTAACAAACATGTGCAAATAGCCTTTCTGCACTTTCAGGGGTTGATATGGACGCTCCACGTATTCAAAATCATGGCCGAGTTCCCTCGCATGTCGAGTTTAATGCGTGTATATCGAGGTACCCCGCTAATGTCGAGTTTACAGCGCGGCCTATCAGTTTGACTCTATGTGCCGAGTTTCATAAATCATGTCAAGATAAATCGGTCCAGAATAAATCATGCCGAGTTTTAAAAAACTTGCATGATGTTTTTTTTCAACATGTGCAAAACTGGACATGATTTTTGTCTCAACAGTGAGGCAACTCGACATTGGTTGGATTTTTTTTCTCAACAGGAGCAATCGCGTTCCTCATGTCGAGTGTGCAGCGTTAAATCCGGTCGAGTTTCATATGATTGAGAAAAAATCATGTCGAGATTTTGAAAACCGGCATGATTTTTTTCTGACATGAGGAAAAACGGACATGATTTATGTTCAAAATCACCATATAGAGAGCACGACTCGATGTATAGAGGGCAAACTGACAGATTTAGCGTGTAAAACTCGACATATATAAAGCTGCACACTCGACATAGGGCGAGGGAAAAAATCGATACACAGCGCAGTGAAACTCGACATGCGCGGGAATTTCGGAAGTATGACTTGTCATATCTAAATTTAGAAAACATTTTAGGAAAAATGATTTTATGTGGACACTGTAGACATGAAACGTTTTTCATTTTGAGCACGCTTCCAATTCAAGTCTCCTTGTTTTCCTTGTCAAATTTAATTAAAAGTGAGTGGTCTGTTGCAAAAAACTAAAAAAACCGTCCCTCGTTTTATTGTCAAAGGAGACGAATGCACATTGAGCTGTTTGGCGTAATCAAAAAGAGTCGATTCGATCCGCCTCAGAGGGGTATTGCACATGTTGAACATACTTTTGCTGCCGAGGGACGCTAGAAATGACTAGCTGTTGTACGATTTTCTAGGTTCATTGTCTCTTACAGGCAAAATAATGTGCCAGTGAGGATGAAGAGGAATGATGAGTTCTACAATTTTTATTTGTATTTAGAATTGATTTAATCAAATATTTAAATACTACTGTAAAATAAATACATTAAGCATAATATAGGCCTACAATGTTAAAAATAAACATGTAAAAAAACAGGATTGACTGGCAGCTGGGACTCACAACGTTGCAGAACGTAAAATAAGTGGAGCCGTAAAAATACAAATCCATTGCAGGAGAAACAAACGGCCCACAGTTCGTAAAAATCTCAGCTTCAACGTTATTGTGGTTTTGACTTGTTTAAACAATACTAACAATTAAAACGTGATTCAATCCTCTGACCAAATGTTCACGTTGTAGCTATGGATCCATACAAACGTTGTATTTAGTTACCAACGGTTTGTAAAAAAGTAATTGCAGGAAACAATTTTGAGGCAAAAAGGCAATAAACAAAGGAGAAAAACGTGATGGAAAAAATAATACTTTAAACATTGATACAATTTGTTATATGGTGATGTACACAGTCTAATGTCACCAATAATTAATCATCATATGATGAATAAAAGTAATTACATTGTACCTTACATAGATTCGAACCTGGTGCATTAAGTAAGATTACAAGTCCTCTAAACCTTATCCACTACACTACACGACTTTACGGATATCAGATTGCTAAAATTAAAATATATAGTGTACAGTTAATTGAATGGAAACCTGTAAAAGATGATTTTACGGGGGTTGTTGGAAGATTGCGTCTGCCAGAATTTTTTGCTAAAAATTTATACATTTTTTTGACTGCGAAACTTAGTAGCACTTATTCGTATAATTGAAAATTATAATAATGTACGATAATGTTGATGATTCTCGAAAAAAAGTTCGAATAAAAGCTCCAGTGTAGTCGTTTTATACGCCTGGGTAAATGGGACATAAAATTTACAGTATTTGCTGTATTTCGAAAAATTGCTAGCATCGGACCATGTAAGTACACTAAGGGACGCTCTTAATACAAGGGAGGGGGGCTGGGAAAATCTATAGTGGTCATGAAATTTTGATTGGCCAAATAGGGGGGGGGGTCTGTACTTTTTTGTATGGGAGTAGGGGGGCATGAAAATTGTATCCTTCTAGAAAAGAAATGCCAAAACCAAAAACACACACATCATGTTAAATTATAGAACTTCTGACCTAAATGCCTAGAGTGACCGTGTGTTTAAACACGAAAAAGACATGATAAATTTTTGGGCTCTGTTAAACATATTGCTGGTAAAGAGAGGGCTAAACACACGGTGCATCTCTAGGCAGTTGCGGGGGAACGTGTTGGCGCAGCGTTCTTCATCGCCTTTTCACAATGAGGTCTCGAGTTCGATGCCCGGCAGGGGGACCTCGTTCTCCTTGGCTTTATGTGAATTTGGTTTATCGGTCCATACTCGTTCCCGCAGCTCCGGGTACTCCGGTTTCCTCCTTTTAGCTCTTAAAATCGAGCTTCTGGCATAAACTGTTCTGGTATTATTAGTGGTTTCTTGAGGTGCTGAGCGCCTTTCATGGCAGGCCGCAACAGCGCCTTGAATCCGTTTAAGTGGATATGTCGCGCGTTTTTTTTTTTTCCGTTTAAAAATACAAATTTTATTAAATTAGTAAAGGAAGCCAGGAAGACTTCCATCCGACATGCCCAATTGAAGAGGTTTTTGACGAAAACTCCATCTTTTAAAAGGACATTGAAACCATACAGAGATTTAGTCAAAAATACGTTGATTGAAAAACAGTAAGAGATCATCTTGAATATGTCTGAACTTGGGGGGGGGGATGTGGGGATCCCAATACTTTGATGAGGGGATGCGTCAATACGATCATCCCCCCATGTTGATGCCGTCAATGTTTTTGACCAAAAAATAACCTCATGTTTTACCATAATAGGATTAAAAATGGTGTAAATAAGCGCGCATTTTGTTCTATTACAATTACATTTCAGTAAGGATTTTAGCTTCAAATGGCAAAATTTTAGCGTGTTCGACGCATATGTGCTGGGTAATAGAATCTTTTCAGCAAACCCCGTTTCAATCATAAGTTTTCATCAACTCCATCACCCCCCCCCCCATGTACCATAAGAAATTTACGCCACTGGCAGCAAGATACGATATTCAGACACAGGAGATTGAATACTCGAGATGAAAGTGAGGATGGAAGTGAGGAAGAGGGACCGATCTGTACGGCAAGCACGGTTAGCACAAGGATGAGGATAAGAAGAAGGAACAGAAGATCTTATAGTGATTTGGATGAATGAATACAACAGAAATCAGGTTACTGATATGGAATGACTTTCAAGGCGAAGACAGGCCAGGACAGTATTAGTGCCATTACTATTTTGGAAGGGAAACATATTGGATTGACTTTGATATCACAGATACTTAGAGTTTATTGTTATGAAAAATGTTTGCCTTTTCCTGGGGCCTTTTTGAAGAAATATGAAATTGAAATAAAAAGAAGCCAAGCATCAGCTTCATTGAACTTATTTGCTGATTAAACTTTGTGTCGAACAATGGACACCATTAACAGGAGTTAAGCATGAGGCCTATAATTAATATAAAGTGATAGAACTGCATGGGGGGGGGGGGTTTTTTAATTTTTCTATTTTTACTTTTTTTATTTTTTTGTGTAATTTACATTGTGGCAATAGGGGGGGGTTACGTACGTTAATTTTCCACAACCAACTGGGAAATTCTCCCAGCCCCCCCCCCTCCCTCGAATGAAGGAACGAGGCCCTAAGGACATCCAAAGGTATGTCTTAGGTTTTTTGAAACCCTGGGTTTTGTGAATTTATTGGACATAATAACTTTCATAAACGTTAAGTGAAGGAAGTTGGGATTATCTGTTTATGCTGAAGGTGTATATTTTGATACTTTTGCAGGTAAAAGGAAGATCAAAGATCCATAGTTAATCAAGAAGAACGCATTTATCTTACTATCCAAGTCATTCGATTTGTATTAAAGTTAGAGGGCGTTTCGGACGAAAATCACTTTAATTCTATGATCGACACATACAACAAGTGTTTATTAACGAATACTGTTTTTCAGTACAATAATAAAAAACTAAAACAAACTCTTTAATCATATGGGATCTTTTAAATTTATAGTTAGGAAGTTTTAGAGCTCCACTGTCACTGAAAATAATACAAGATTCATGTAGGCTTACGGTTTTGCAAGTAACGAAAACCATAGAAAGAGTATTGCAATTGTGCAGTCAAATGACGTTTCTAACCTGTAAAAATTAAACGACTTCGGAGTTGTATATCAGAAACAATTTGAAATGAAATTGAGGTTCCCATGGATATTATTTGATTTTTATATAAACAGATCATTGCGTATAGTTTGCTCCTTTGGAGTCATAGCACTTTTAGATTAGTTGCTCTTTCATACTGTCTGGTGTTGAAACACTTTCTATGGGTAAAAAAACTAACCATTTTGAGGTTAAGAGGCCATTTGCCGGAAGACTTTTGACGTTGATTTCAATTCAAATTGCCTATTTCTGTTATTAAAGGGGTATTTATTGAAAAATGCAGAATGAGAATTTCTCATGTTCTTAAACCTTATTCGTATTGGAATTGAAAGGGAAATAATTTCCTGTATCGTACTCAATAAACTTAAGTGGTATTCCTGGTGCATTACAATTTATAGAATAATTTCAATGAGTAGGTATTTTAAGTTACATTAATCAGTATTTAGTGAGATGGCTGAAACTTGAATGATAATTGTCTATATACATGTACTCAAAATCACATTACTTAATTACGCTTATTTAGTAACACAGAGACTTATCAAGCTAGTGAAATTATTAATCAACTAAGGCTGGAACTCAAAAATAATACGTAGGTATGGGGAAAATATAGGAAGAAAAGAGGAAGGAAAAACGAAACAGAATTTCGATGTAATATGTTTTGCCTATGATCTTACCCTAGTCTACCTAAAGGGGGGTGGGGAGTGGTTACCACCCCCCTTCAGGTTTTCCCCCGGCTTGCTAAAACCCCCTTTTTTGGTGCCAAATATTGAATGTAATTGTCAATAGCTATGCCGCTAATTTTCATCCAAAACAAACATCACCGGGGTATATATAGGAAGATAAAGGTGATCCCAAAGTAATGGATGTGGTGGGGGAACCATCCCCCTTCGGGAAGGACAAAGTACCACATGCCTGGCACGACACATGAACATCTCAGACACTGAATTCTGGTTCCCATTTAGTAGCTATGGTCCTCCTCCTTGCCATTGATACAAAATGAGTACCAACATGCTAGCATTACGTCACAATGACGTTCATAAAGTTCGCGGTAGAGAGAAAAAAAAGCCAATTTCCATAGAGCATTAGGTGTAAGACTAGGGAAAATTCAATCTTCGCCAAAAAAAGGTTAGGACTATCCATTTCATGATGGGAAAATGACTAGTTTGATTATAGGAAGCGGAATTTTAGTGCTTTAATAAGGGGTTGTTGGGTCGCTAAAATTGCGGATATCAATTTACACCCTATATTCAGTATTCGAAAATTTATAAACTAGACTCATAGTGACATCATAATGGGGATGTTGGTACTTATTTTGGGACAAATGGAAAGAAGAAACTCTAACCTATTCTGGTAAATTTGGTACCAAATTTCCAGGAACCGGATGTTCAGTAACGGAAATCACAGGGGGTGGTAACCACCCCACCCCCTTCGGGAAGTTTTGTTTTAAAAAATGGCCGGGGTACCCGAGGGTTAATTGGCTGTATATAAATTCATGTTAAGTAACTTTTAAACATGTAAGCTATCTAACTAGGAATCAAAACTGGGACCCTCTGATATGAACCCAAATACCTAATAACCACGATACTATGCTACCATTAAAGGGAATATATAAGAACATTGACTTTATGTATATACATTATTTCTGTCAAATTAATACTATTGTAAATTTAAAATGGACCAAATATCATACCAAAAAGTGAAAGGGTTTCAAACAAGAGGTTGAAAAAAATAAAAAAATATAAAAAATTGAAGTGAAATAGGTTACTACATTAGTTGCTTGTGTATGTCCGTTCTGGGTTACAACTTATTTGTTGTTTGTTATAACTTTGAATACCAACTTAGGGCTTGAATCTTTTTACTTTATTACAACTTCAACAATCAATTAATTGCAGAACAGGTGTAAAATATAAGTATTTACAGGGAAAAAAATACTGTAAATCTTATAAGAAAATACGCAGCCAATTCTGGCCAACAAAATTCCCATAAACTACAGCTTTTTAGTTTCCATTCAAATTCACTGATATTTACAGTTAATGCATATGTTTTACCAAAATTACTGAATTTACAGCTTAATTAGGCATACGAAGGTAGGAGGTTCGTCAGTGCTTTTTATTCTCTACACATTCACAATTCTGTATAATAATCGCCAAATATATATTTGTCAGGTTTTGATGAATCAATTTTACAGTATAACTGTAATTTTTACAGTAAATTATTCGGCAGAATGCTCTTGTCAGTAAAATAATGGAAAAATTTATATTTTGAGTGTGACAAAATAGTCTCAGATACAGCTACACACATCATGCTACATTAAACTTCGACCAGACTTCTAAGGCCCTCAGTGTTGTGATCGAGCGGAGGCGGAGAGATTGATCTCGCAATATCCCATTGATCGAAAGGTCACTTAATAAGCTGCCGTGCGGTGGTTTTCAGGTACAGCAAACAGACGTATACAGATGGTCGGGTTGGAAAAGACTTTCATTTGGTTTGGGTATGATCCAAAGTGCCAATCTATTTATCTACAATTGAATGTTATTTTTGCCTCAATATTGTGGTGTATTGACCAGAGCCGTGATATAGGATCAAAATATGCCAAAAAATCAATTTCGCCAAAATGGTCGGTTGCTTGTTGGAAGCTCGTGACGATATATAGAGTGCCATCAAGTACCTCGTATAAGTGAGGTATTTGATATAATAATTTGAGTTTGTTGCATTGTTGTGTCAGGGGTGCATATGAGTGGTAATAATAAACACAGTATAGACTATATTCATTTGACAAGCCGTCTTGCATGGAGCACGCACGACTGTTACCAGAGGATTGATTAAGCTCGACCAAAATGCCAATTTGAATCACCAAATACGCATTACAAGTACCATAGACTTTCTCACACTCCTTTCTTTTGCACGCAAAAACCTGTCAAAAAAACGCCAACTTCAGTTACTGAGGTCGGCTGCTTAACTTGAGAGGGTAATCGAATTTTTTAGGGATTCCCTGAAGATAGATATGTTTCTCTAACGTTTCCGCCCTTTTCCACGATTACCCTAAAGTTCTATGGGTAAACGCAGTGCTTGAAGTTGGCGTTTTGCGGGCAAAGAATAGGAGTGTGAGGAGGAAGTATGTGGTCTTTTAATTTGGGATTTCGAATGCATTTAAGTCGAGCTATATCATCCTCAGGATGTTACTAAGGACAGTCAAATTCGAAATATCCTGTTGCACGCGTCATTGTTGGAGCAACGCAATTTAATTGTATCCGCTACCTTGGCAAACAGCCAGTGCGATGATAGCATGCCCCAAGACTCGCTTTCATTCCAAAATGCACCACGGTATATTGGTGTGTGTGTTGGTGCTCGAATTCCCACCCCTCTCCGCCCCGCTCTATACTTTTTGTCAACCGCGTTTCAGAATGGGGGCTCCACGGCGAAACTAGTCAATTCAATTTTCATCGATTCCCTTTAAATACAGTCCAAAATCTTAAGATCGGAATAATATTCAAATATAGTCTTGAAAATATTATTTTTAAAGTATAATCATCACTTTTTGAAGACATTCTGTATCACATTGGTTATCAAGGCCACGCACCGGATAAAAAGATAATCACACACCCTCTTGAGAGAGTTTTTGTTTCCCCCACCCAAAAACAAATTACAGAATGTATAATATATCAGATCAAGATAGAAGCTAAAAATTGTTCGGGTAATAAAAAAAAAAACAAAGTACCGAATATGTAAACGTTAATCTGGTGGACGTCTTGTTTTTGTGTCGACTGCAAGGAATTGCAGAAGCACATAGGGATTACTCTGGTCGTATGTCTTTGCGGGATCTGTTATGTGGTGTATGTGTGTGTGTGGGGTGTTTGGGGTGTGTGTGTGGTGTGGTGTGCGTCACATGTAACCCTCAATATATAGCATGCATGAGTTCCGTGGGCTGGCTACGATAATGTCACTTAGTGGAAAGGAGGGGGCGGGGGGGATGACATTTTGCTGACCTCATGTGACCTTTGGTCCCATTCACAACCGCGACGGCAGACTACACCGGTGGTCCGGGACCGGCGATGTATTTTATAGAAAGGTAATTGACCCTCTTGAGATTTTTTGTTGGCCAACAACGTCAAATATATTGACATGATACCGGTGGTGCGGTCGAATTTGGTGAACGCTCAAAAAGTAGTAGTTTTTTGTAACGTGTCCTCAGTGCTTTCTATGGAGTAAGTCATTATACGATTTGTGGTCAATAGCTTTGTAATATTTGCAATTTATCTGTTTTGGAGTCGTATTGTTATTTTTTTTTATTTTTGTTTTAAACATATTTGTGGATTATATGGGAACGCAACCGACCATTAATGATGAACTGATTTTTTATCTGTTACAAGGCAGACACACAAGAGCTGCAAGTCTGCAAGGAAGGGCCACAGCGCACCAAATAATCCTCCCACTGAGAAACAAAAAGGCTAGTAGGTCCCTATTGTTACAAACCACTAACTCACTTATACACATATCCTATGGGAAAAATGGCACTTTGAAGCATGTTTCTTTCACATTTAAAACTCTCACAGAGGAAATACCACAACATCAACCCACCCCAAGTACAAGCTAAATCAACCAAATAACCAAATTTTTGAACTATGATGACCAAAAATTTTTTAGTTACGATCACCAACTTGCCCGATGTCAGACCGGCAACCCAAGATTCTCTATGTCGCCAAGTTAGTAATTGCAAATCGATGTGAAATTATGACCCGCGAGTAAATTCCCTCAAAATCACTGTCAAATATGCCCCTTAGTTTAGAGAAACATAACAGTTTAACATGTCAATCATGAATTTCATCACTTCTTATATAACTGTTGCATTTTCAGACCTTTAAAGCACTTTTTTCCAGATGGCCATGCAAGAAAGTAGTCCACCCCAGATTTTTTTATCCTTACGGCAGCAGGTTAGTTTTGTATAACCTTATTCGCAATCCAACTTCCCTGATCAAAGGTACCCGCGCGTATTTAGTCGCCAAAATAAATGGGAAAGGATTGGTGGCGGACGGTAATTTTCTGTTTTTTCCAGCTTCCTTTGGGTATCCTCGTACGATCGAAGCTAAAAGCAGAATTTATCGAGAGCCCCTAAACCAATAACATAGTGACGGTCGTTTTTACAGGAAAACTACCAACATGTGATGGTACTAAATCTACTATTTTGATATCATTATTAGTAATATACAAATACTACCCGAATTTTGATGATGAAAAATAGTAACATTTCAAAACATACTAATTTTCGATATCGTAAAATTTAGTATTTGAATATACCATTTTCGACGCAGCAACCGGTCAAACAACTAAATTACGAAACCATTTCAAAACTACATCGCAGAAGTCTAAGGGTAACATTGTAATTAAACAAGTAGGCCATAATTTGATAAACCAATTGTAAAAAAGAAACAATAGAGAAAATCTCATTACTCTCGATTGCGGGAAAAATACAAATTTAAAATACACACCTTTATAAGATATAGAAAAAATCATAACGTGCCCAATGTTAATTCTAGAGGTTAATTGTTTTTTAGGGAGTTTATTGAAAAAAAATGCTAGAAATTAATTTGTGGGAATTTATTTTTGAAAAAAACTTATTATTTTATTTAATTATGACAGTGGTTACGAATCTAATGGACGTCCAGGGGTCTAACTAATTAATATGCATGCATGATTGGCATGTTGAATTGTTTATTGAGGCTATATACGTGAAGGGCTAAATACCAATTTATTGGGTATAGATCCCCCTTACAAAAAGTCTGAATGTTTCATTTAAAAATTAAACAATTTTTCTTTTTCATTTAATTTTTTACCTACCTGCAACCCCCACCTCCCTCTTACACCCCACACACACACACACACACACACGGCACACACACACACACACCACACTCACACACGCAGCGCGCACACCCCCCGCACAACACATTCGTGTACACACACGTGTACGCATGCGCGAACACACATACATCCCCACGCTAGCCCGCGCGCACGCACACAGCCTTCACACACGCACAAAACACATTATACGCACGACACAACACATCTATATTTTTATATATAGGTGTCCCAAAAAGTTGTGTCAGCAATAACTCCAATTTCTCAAAAAAACCGCCTTAAGCTAAGAAATTTAAATTTTCAAATGGGAGCTTATTAATCAACTCTTTTTAATTGATTATTAACGGCTATCTGTACATTCCAATGGATTTATACAGTTAACATTGTCGGGTGACGATATTGAATGTGTGCTGTGTTCATGCTTACCATTAAAATTAACAAAATGGCTATGATAATTTCGGCGAGTTTGTTAGATTTGATTAATAATGGCATATAGCATCATTTAGAACTAGAGGCATTCTTAGCATTATGATCATACAAATCAAACTCTACTATCCTTATATGTCTACTTTGTTCATTTCTACCTGTGTCAGTTAGTTTTCATGATATAGGCATTTGGATAAATATATAAACTTGTAAATTTTGTTGAATATGAATGTCACATTTCCTTGTACCAGAAAATAAATAGCTTAGTGACATGAAGGACTTTAACAATTGCATCTAATTGTCATAAAAATCGATCGTTTTTCCCTTAAAATATAAGTTGAGATTTACAAGTAAAAACAAATTACAAGCATTACCCAAGAATTCACACACATCCTTTCATTTCAACAAGGTCAACACCATTTAGAATGGTATTCAAGCTTAAAATGTTATTATTTTTAAATACTTTGTAACATTTTTGTTGAGGTACAGCTCTGTATATAGCTTATAATTAATTTAGTATAGTCATATCAACCCGTCAGGTTCTGAGTTATTTGGTCAATGAACACGATTGTCTCCGTAATCCTAATTGTGTAATCCCATTGGAATGGGATAAAAACAGGTGGTCTTTAATAATCTCTTATATCTCTGGTTTGTCTTTGGCATTTACACTGATTATAACAAGGGTATAATTAATGTTCCCCCATAACGATGGGACCAGATTGCGGGGTTTTGAGAAACTGAAGTTTTAATCTCTGCTTGCACAACTTTTTCACAGCTGTTTAAAAAAAGTCTCATTTTAAAAATAAAAAACATACACACACACCACCAAACACACACCTACACACACCATACACACTATCTACCGGCCGCCAAGGCCGCAAGGTGCCGTTCACCACGTGGGCACCTAATGATCCAGCTACATCGTGGATGTCTCAAACACTCACAATTATATAGTGGGTAACGTCCCAAACTTTATATTTGAGGCCACTTATCATCGCACACTCACCCACCCACAAACCACGCTATCGGCGCGGAGCGGGTCACACACATATAAACCGCCCAAGGCACGTACGCTTCTATCTAAGTGCCAAATTTAACCAAATCCATATCATTAAGGATTCCATATATTAAATGTTGTATCTTTTTAGATAATTATTTAGGGTATTGGTTTCATTTTCATTCATCTGAGCATTGATGAATTCGCGTGACAAATCTAGTTGACATAACGCCAAACAAAAACCGCAGGAATAAATTGATCTAACTTCATTTAGCTGTCTTATGTTAAAATGTTAATTTTGTAATTATGTAATGGGTCTTATTCATAGTATAACAATAGATACAATCCACCAAGTTACAATTACTTTACTTATTCAAAATTAAAGTCACTACATTTTTCATTCAGATGAAAAAATAATATGATAATGGAATGAAAAAAAATTTAACATAGGTAAAACATTAAATTACTAAGGTAGCTATGAGTTAGACAATGGTTTCTCAAATCTTATTGTTTTACACTCTTCATTATGGAAGATATGTCTTACCCAAAAAATATCTCTTATTTTATTTTACAAAAGAAAGGTCGGATACACAGAATGATTTAAATGCAGATTTACGATCGTCGGCTTTTGATGTTGACAGGTACTTTTGATTGATACTTATTGCAACAAATGATGATGATGATTATGTTGATGGGGGGGGGAAAACGCTTATCAATCTTATGTCAGTAATCCGCTCGTGATTTGTAACTTCTTATTTTTTTTCTACTGCATTCTTGGCCTTTAACGCGCAATTATCTTTTATTCTTACGGTCACTGATTATTTGCAATCAAGGCATAAAGATATCGAACCTGTATATATCCTGCCCTGTTTATGTCCTCTTCACGGAATAGAGATGATAACATTTCAAATTTAAAGATGGCTTTGATGTTGTGGTCATGGAGTCCCTAATAAAAGGTCAACTGAAAAACGCCCAATTACTATTCCTGAAATTGAATTAAATTTGGTACCATCAAGAAAGCTCGGTGTCGTAAAAATTATTACCAGAACGATTTTTTGTTCCTGATGCATAAGTCATATGAACGTGTTGTCACGCAGGCATTCATTTTTGCTGGCGTTGCTAAGGGAAAAATCAGTAGTACGCAAGCGCAGAAACCAATTAACTCTGTCAGTCCATTTTGTCTCGGTTATATACTCCCGTTGTATCCAGTGATGGTTAAATATCACAATAGGTAAAGCACCATCATCTGACGTTCATGTAGTTAAGTATTGGCTGCCAGGGAAAAATCACTTTTGGGATATGGACTTAGTCTACTGGTTGAATCTTCATCAATCATTGATTAATGATACTGCTTCAGCTGCAAATGTACCGGAGAAATTCATCAGTTGTCAATAAATCGAAGTGGAAATAATTCTACAGGTAACTCCGGGATTTCGTTAATTTGCGTTGAGATTAAACAAGGAAGCACGTTTGTTAATTATTGGAATTGTTATTCATGATTGGAATTATACGAGGCTAATAATCTTCTCGGTTTTGTTCGCGATCATCATTAGATGAAGCTTATAATAAACCTGTAGCCATAATCAGGCATACACACACAAAGCAAACGGAAAACCTACAGGATAGTTAGAACCCTTCTGTCGCTGATAGGACCAAAGCTTGTCAAGGACTATCAAACATCTATTGGGATCAAAATAACCGCGCCGCAGTAAATAACCGTTGGTGATGCGGTACATCGCAAGCACATTCGGTGAATAATTGATATATTTCAATCTGAGATAAAGGAAAAATATTTTTGGATAATATTATCCCCCTGCTCTTTGCTGAACCAGAAGAATCTCTAGGAAACAAGGTAAGTTACACCATTATTGTAATTAATACCGTACCATAACATTCCTCTATAATTGATCACTCTGTTAGAATACATAGTTGTCATAATTTCAATATGAGCGTCAACATACTTGTCGAAACCTTTATGCATAATGCATATTGTACGGAAACGTTATACAGTTTGTGGTTAATTGGACCCTATTCACGTGCAACTCAACGTTGGATATGGAATTACTGTTGTCGGCAATGCGAAACTGCAAATTAAATAGTGAGCAATTATAACAAAGAGTTTCCCCTCACAGGTCTGCCAGAAACTGTATTCACAATAGCGCAACAGTGATAATGGCATTGATTTGACGTTTGCGCATATACCGAATTTATGATTTTTATAAAAGAATAACCACACTAATGTATTCAGTTCAGTTAGTAACCTGAATTTAAACAGTTGTCATTGTGATGCAAATCATTAGTATTTGATTTTTTTCGTTAAAAAATTGCTACCCCACCAGAAGCAACTAAATTCAACACTTGAAATATATTGTGTAACCACTTTAACGCAACCAAAAGTAGTGTTGTAATTTAATACTTACCGCCTAGGTATACCACCTGGTGTTAATTTTTCACATTGAAAAAGTATACTCTTTTCTTAAGATTAAAAGATTCCAATTACAATTTCAAGCCACACCTGCGGCTCTCAAAATGGTTTAAAGAATCTTGGCGTCTGCCACCTTGGTGTGTGCTTGTGCACCTTTGTTTGCAAACGAAAAACTTTTGTAAAAATAAAGTGTGTAGTTATCGCGTGTAATGTTTAGGCATGAAAAACGGCGCGTTTCGCATGTTAGCTTATGTATCAATTAGCCTAGTTACAACCACCAAAATGACAATACTTTTCAAACGTGAATTGAACAACCTGATATAGGTAGCAGAAGATATGAGAAAATATAATATTGATTTAGTTATCTGCACTCGGGAAGACACCATACACATGTTAACAGTTTCCTTTATTTCCTGAAAAATTTATCTTCTGTTATGGTATTCAACATGTGATGAGGCCCAAAAGACACAAGGAGAGTTTGGAGTTTCTCAAAGTTGCTCTTGATTGGTGGTAGAACACACCTACGATAACGTTTCGGAGATTGATAAGACAAAGGCAGAAAATTAAACCAAAACAAAAAGTTTTTTTTAACTGCTGCTTTCCTAATCAGTCCTGCCAAGAAGCATACGTTTCTTACACGCAGAAAAATACTAAATCATTCTTTTATACATAATAAAACGAATGGTATTAGCTTATTTAGATAAATCGGGTGTGATTACATTAGTGAGCATTTTAATATACGCAAACAGCAGGATTCAATCTAACATTTCTTTTAACCATTCACAGGATTTTGAATGAAATCTAGACTCCGTTCCTTGGATTGTGAAGACGAAGTCACATACCGACTTAAAAATCCATACTATTTGCACCATATCACCAATGGAAGAGAAAGCGATACGTGTATATTCACCAATAAAATGCGGAAGAAGATATTTCAATCCATTTAAAAGATGTAACCTTTTCAATAGCGCGGGAGAGATGATAACCAGAAATCATGGCAGGGCATTAGTCCGGATGGGGAATATTAATGCATACGAATTTGAAAGGTTATTTAAAGTTGTTTTAAGTCAAGGTCTATTGTAGTTTCAAAAGAAGCTCGGTCATGTGAACTGAGCCCCAATGAGTACAGCAATTTCTATTCTATTAGAGACATTTGTAGAGAACATTTCTATATGTCTATTAGAGGACATTTTTCGAAATGTGAGGACATTTTTAGTGTTCTCACATTTTTCTATCTTTATATAGTTGTAAAACCTGATATCACAAAGATTGCGGTTTATTCCGTTATGTGTTTTTTTAGACAGTTATATAGATTTTAAGACCCGTTATATAGAGAATATAGTGTTTGAAGGTTATTATAGAGACATTTATAGTATTTAAGACAGTAGATAGAGAAATATATAGTTAGTAGTTAATGAAGTTATATAGAGAACTTTACATATAAAGAATGTATATGAGTAAAATTCTAGGTTTAAAAGGAGTTCATAACGGAATAAAGCTATATATACGGAGTAGAGAGATAGAGTCCTCTTTATATAGAAAAATAAGTATAGAAGGATGCATTTATGTCTATGCATGTATGTATATAGGAGGGGATTGTATATGTATATGTATGTATTTTTGTAGGAATCTAATGTTTTATGCCACACGGAGAACATAACATATTGAGACACCAATATACACACGTACACCACGAATGTTTTAATGTAGGTATAGGTCACATCAAAAGTTTACTCATCTGAGTAAAATCTTAGTTCAAGTTGAGTAAACCGGTCGTTAGCTTTGCATAAGGTTTTACTCAAATTTGACTAAAAGTTTGTCAATATTTTTACTGAAATTTAAAAAAAGAAAAAACCTAAAAAATTAAAAAAAAAAGAGAGGAGAGGGGGGGCGGGGGGAGGCGGTGAGGAGAGAGAGGGAGAGAGAAGGAGAGAGAGAGGTAAGCGGAAAAGAAAGCAAAAAGCAAAACCAACGGAAGGAAGTGAGGACAGTGTGTGAAAAAGCAGCAGATCACAATGAATGCGATATCTTGCGTTATAATTATCCTATGAATATCCAAGTAGGACCTATAAAAGATACATTTGAGAAAGTAAAATAAGAATCAAAAAATAATGTTATAGCGGAATTTTGAGATAAGTTTATAATAATCAATATAAAAAAAAACATTTAATTTGATAATTTCTCATATCCTGAGACAATACAACACACAAACAATAAAAACACATAAATAACACAAAACAACAGATCCAACAGACTCTAATTGAATTAACAGTAGGCATATCTGGAACTTGAATTCTCTTATATATTATTTTGAAATGATAACCATATTAACCAGGTCACGTTTTCCCTTGAAGGAAATCGGGCTAACGACAAGAATGTCAACAATGGGTCTGAACAAAATCAATTTGTGATCCTATAAATTAATCTAAAAAGATTTTAGGATTGTAAATCATTAATTAAACCAAGGGACCGTTTACAGTATTAAAATATAAACCTAAACGAAAATCATCTATAATAAATTAATGGTAGCTAATTTGACTGAAGCAACATGACTGAGTCAACATTTTATGTTTTTGCATTTCTTATTCATTAGACGAATATTTTTATCATGTAGTGATAAAATTTGTTACCACATGAAAAACGCTTTTTGTATAAACAAAAATATGTACTATGAATTAAGCTCAACAACACGCTTATTCTTAATTATGGATATGTCTGAGGATGTTTTGTACGGTTGAAAGAAATCCGAAAAATACTGTCAATTAGATTGGCTTGTACATTATCTAAAATGTTGTCTATGTCGCCACGTGATTGCGGCTGTAAAGTTTTCTATGAGCCACTGTGCGCAAAATGCCAATAATCCAGATAATATGGGCTTAATTTTTCATTAATAATTCTAATTCATTGATAGATATTTCATTAAAGCACATACACGTGCGCGCACGCATCATATTTGGGGGAGAAGCCTAAGAAGTTGGGTCATTCAGCAAGAATTTGCCGAATTACAAACCTTGGCATATTAAAAAAATAAACAAATAGTCTAACTTCTTTAAAACTTTGAGAAACAGCGTTTCTGTCAATTTTAGAGGAAAATGGGGAGAGATGATACAAAATTCGTTCAAAATATTTTTTAAAAAGGGGGTCACTGGGTGACAAAAATGATCTTTCGTTGAGCGGATGTCGAAAATAAGTGCCCATATGGTCGCAGATCCCGCCGGTTAACTCATCTTCCATATACAGGGTCTAAGAACATATCCTTTCTTTTCTTCAGTTGTTTAAGTTTTAATGTAGCTGATTAAAATACGGAAATGCCACGAGTCAAGAGACAAACTCATTAATATTTAATAGTGGTTTGTCACATCGTATAGTGTAACTCAATCAGCCGACCCGTTGTTAAACAAGCTATAATATAACGTGCACTTCAGTCCGGCAATTCTCTCGTTTCTTGGAAAACATTTTAAGTGGTACATAATACAAAATACCTTTGGTTACTACATGTATATATCTTTATCGCCTAACCCATATCGTAAAAGGTATTATTTCTGCAATTTTAGGGACCTACCAAAATTAGTGCGGAAATGGGGAAATTTGTAACTTATGACGTCAGCGTGACGTCATAACATAAATATTTGTACTTATTTTTATACCTTATGAAAAGAAGAAATTCCAGGCTATCCTGTGGTATCAAATTTGTAGGAAGCGGATATTAAGTAAGGAAAATCCAAGGGGGTGGTAACCACCTTCCGCGTGTGTTGTTACAAAAAAATAGCTCAGGTAGACGATGGTTATGAAATCGTGTTTTTTAAATCAAGATTTCGTTTTGAATACTTTTATTTTAAGTGTCAAACCAATGACAACTTTTAGATTTGGATTTCTTGTCAGCACCGCCTGCCCAAAACGTCAAATCATGATCGTTTGGGTCCATAAAAGTTTTTCTAACCTAAATAATTATTTTTGTTACTTGTGAACTAATCAATCAGTTCCCATACAACCATAATGTCATGCTTCCCTTAACTAATCTGCGGGGCGTGGACGTCGAATTTGAGCAAAATGTAATTTTTCAATTACATTTACCAAAGCTCCACCCGTGTGATGCAATCAGTGGATGACATGCCCCACCCTACTACGACACTGAAAACTGATTTAATGCACGCCTCGGTACTACATTGATGGAACCCTTTTAATCAAATTCCAAATCTAATGTCTTTAGTCACCTTGGGGATTGCAACACTGTTGCTTGTCCGTGTCTGTGAGACACATGATATGTCTTATCACGATTTGATCGCGGCGTATCAAAATAATGACAATTAGTGATTATATGAGATTTTGACCACTAATTATGCTCTGAGATTTTGACCACCGATTATGCTCCTGGAGCATAAGTTGTGACAACGATTCCAGAACGGTGCTATTCATTATTTTAATTGCTGATTACAATAGCAGTATCGATTTAATCCGTAAAGGAATTGCAATTGCAAACCTGGCGCAGCAATTCTCGCTGGTCTAGTGGTATGATACACAGAGAATATTAATTAGTCAAAAAAGTGTCTTATTTGACTAATTAAATATTAGTCATGCACATTTTTTATTTTATAATCCACAAAATAGTGCTAAAAAGTGGTTTGAATTAAAAAGAATGCTCTTTAAAGATTTTCGGATTAAATTTCATAATTGTGAACTAATCAATCATTCGATTCCATACAAGCCGATAATGTCATGCCTTCCCTTAAAATGTTGCTGACTCAGAAGATTTCGAATATTTTTTTTTTGTGTATTAATGAAAAATAGTACACTAGAAATAAGTTAGTCACTAAATGCACAAATCGAAATTTGAGACGAACTTGACTAGTTCGTTTTGATGCCAGTACCATAGGTGTAGTAGTATTTAGCGTCCAAAAGGATATGTGTATAACTAAATATTCCGGATCCGGAATTTTATAACAAACGTGTGCTTCTAAATCGGAAGGGGAAGATTCGATTTAACGGCCTAGCAAATTTCACCACAGAGATTAGTTATGGAAAAAGCAAATAGTACATGCATATAAAACACGATTTCTTTTTGGAGAAATGAGCGGCCTCTCCTCATGGAAATCTCTTGAGTCGGCCGTTGTTTAACTAATCTGCGGGGCGTCGACGTCGAATTTGAGCCAGAAATGTAATTTTTCAATTCATTTACCAACAGCTCCCACCCGTGTGATGCATATCAGTGGAGACATGCCCCACCTACACGCACCACGAAAACTATTTAATTGGCACCTCGGTGATACATTGATGGAATCCTTTTAATCAAATTCCAAATCTAATGTCTTTAGTCACCTTGGGGATTGCGACACGGTTGCTCGTTCGTGTGACTGTGGGACACACTCTGTACCGTATTCTCAAACGATGTTTAACGCTCATCACTGGTTTAAATCGCCATTTAACGCCCGCTAAATAACGCAATTTCTCCAAAGTGATGCTTAAATTTAAACGCTGTTGTGTAAAGTTAGCCCGAAAAATGGTTAAAAGTGCTAAAACGTTGTAGTACACTTAGAATTGGTTCCGGGGGGGAGAGTTAAGGTCGTGTTTTAACGCACGTTTATCAAATGCCTGATATTTCAGCTCTATGTGATACTCGTGGTTAGGCCAGTTACCTCCTTTATTCTCTTATCTCTTTTCGAGGCCTCAGTTTGATTTCTTCTCGTACACGGTTTTTTCTTTGCTTCTATTTTCCAGTGCTGCGTTGTTTATCTGTTTGTATTGAATGAGGAGCAAGTGCGCAACAACGACATAAAAACAGTTTTTGTCAAATAGGCCAGGGGTTTTGTCTCCATCATTAAACAACAGATAAAGCACCTTTGCGTTCACGCGACACTTCTTGATATTCTTACCCGTGGGCTGTCCTTGCATTTCATTTACAACTACGGAAGGCATGTCTGAAAAAAAACTAATTGTTCACGACACACGTAGAGATATAGGCGAAGATTATAGTACAGTTCGGTGTGGATGTTGAGATATTTACGTCGTTTAAATTACAGTGGTTAGCTAAAACGACCTTGTTCTTGTTCAGAGATTATGTGTGATCCAGTGGAAAAGCGCAGGACTCATGATCATTAAACTGTGGAAATTGTGAGTTCGAGCCCCGCCGTGGCCAAAGTATTGTGTCCCTGAGCAAGACGCTTTATCTTGCTTGTTTCACTTCATCCAGGTGTAAATGGGGAGCTGTTAGGGGTAGTCATACTGTGCGCCGTTATAATTGGCTGCCGAATTTTCAATAGGTGAAAATGTAATTTATCCTAGTGACAGCGGAATAAATGTAAAGCGCTTTGAGACTTAATTGTATAAAGCTTTATATAAATAATTTTTGTGGGCCGCCAACTATAGCTGGCAGGACCACTTAGCAATCCGTTGTGCGTGTGTATGTGTGGATGTGTGGATGTGTGGATGTGTGTATGTGTGGATGTGTGTATGTGTGTGTCAAAAATTGTTAAGTTTTTTTTAAAATTGACCTCAATTGAAAAGTTTAACTTCAATTGGAACCAAACTTCTGTCATAGGTGCACAATGGGATCCCTCATATGTTGATAAGGTCAAGGGTCACGTTGAAAGGTCAAAGGTCATGTGAGGTCAAGTTGAAAAATGGGCTAAAAATGTAAAATTGACCTAAATTGAAAACTTGAAGTTCAATTGGAACCAAACTTTTGTCATAGGTGCACCATGCAATCCCTCATATGTTGATGAGATCAAAGGTCACGTGCCAGGGTCAAAGGTCATGGGGCGGCCCACAGCTTATATTCTTTGAATATAGCGAGCGCGAAAGCCGAGAACCGCGAAATTCTAGTTATTTATTATTTGTTTTATTACTCTCCCATGTTAGAGAAAAAAAAATCATCGTCCAAAAAGAGTAGAAGAGCCAATAGCTTCCCTTTGAGCTTAGTAAGAGAGACATGTTCCCAGAGCACGGTTGGCGGTCAAAATCTACAGCGTGCTAGAGAGAGAAGCGTTACCACTGATAGATTAACTTTAACCTTGTTTCACAGATATATATAGTGCTATGCTTTTTTTTTACAAAACAAGCTATGACCTATGCGATATTTTTGCCATGGTGTTTTTAGAAATACACAATATATGTCACTCCAATATACTCCTCTTCTGCTTTCAAGGCATAAAACAAACTTCACACAATAAAAAAAACACTATAGAGTCCATGTAGTTCCACTTTTTTCTTTGTCCCAAGTTTTGAGACACAATTCGTGTCAAGAAAAGTACTGAGTATCGCCTAAAGTAAAAAAAAAAAAACAACTTTAAAATGTAAAAAAAAATCGCCCAGCCGCATAGACCTATGAGCTAAATCCAATTTTAAAAGCTATGTGCGAGGGAAGCTGAGACAAACTTATTTTTGGCCTTATTTTCTAGAATAGACTTATTACATGTATTCAGGAGTTCATGAAAATAATTTTTCAAAATTTTCCACTTAGACTTATTTTGCTTGAAATTTAAATTAGTTAAATATTGTGTTCCAGATCATTGGCTCAATTTGTTTAACGACATAATCGTAATTCGCGAGTGATCGCCTCATTTATTCCGATACTTTTACAAACCTATATATTGCGGAATAAGTCCAATTTGGAATGTAAGAGGATACCCCAGAGTGGATTGATAAAGAAATGAATTTCATATAATCGAGGATTCACGAGGAATAAGCCCCAATGGAGACTTGAATTCTGAATCCCAAGTTTTCAAACCTAGTGAATATGCGCTCCCCAACAAGTCCCCTTTTTTCCTGCATTTACCACACACACGCACTCTTTCTTTTTACCTCGATATTACCGCGCCTCTTGTTTCCTTAAAGAATGCAAGTCCACACATTTTAACCTCTTTTAAGAAGCCAATCCCCAGCTATAATGCTGGCATAACATGCATTCGCGTGTCTGAGGCACGATTGTTATAATACGCACCCGCATATCGCACGTAAAGGAAAAACTCCTAAGATCAATGAAGCTCTGTACTCGCTTTCCTATTATCGACCTTTGGCTACGTTCCTTCTGTGATACTTCACCAACAGACCGAAATTATAGAGTGTTCGCGCCTTATTGACAGCCCCTCTAGAGTTTGCGTCAATTATAAAAAAAATAGGGCTACGGACCCTATTTCGTGCGGAGATAAATCCCGGGATAAATCAATAAATTAATAGATTGATTATTGTATCAATACTGAAGAGAATATTATATCAATGTTTTAGCTCCTACATCCATTAAAATGATGTTAAAGTTGATCAGTGCAACGAGTAAGGTTGAATGTACTTTAGTAGCTTTAGTATGAATATGTAGACATACATTTTAACGCATTTCATCACCTACAAACATATGTCAATGTTCACGATATAACAAGTTTGCTGAAGGTGTCAAAAACCACCTGAGTCCGTTGCATGCATCTATATGCAAAAAGATGGGTATTCCATGCACAATTTAATTTGTTTAGTCACGAAGCCTTGTTTATAGTCACACGGTACATGTATTTTGAATATCCACATGGGAGAATTTGGACGCCACTAACAAGAATTCATATTCGTATCCACTATTGTATCACTAAAATGTAAATTTGTGTTAAATGTCCCAATTAAACCCTGCCCGAAAACACGGAGTCATTGGGGGAACAAACACAAAAGGCAATGAACTACAGTACAAGCATTAAGCGTATTAAATTTTCTTAAAATATTGAATAGGTCGTACAAATGGAAAGAAAGATATAGAAAACATGTTACGTTTATTGCACTTCATCGCTTTTGGAAGGAGTTGCTGCTTTAAAGACAAATGCAAACCTATAAATTGCATTCAATATAGAAGAAAGGAAACCCAATTTCTAGACACGAGTGTGGGCGGCCAAAAATATAAAAAATATCTTAAAGATTAAACAAGGTCTCAAATATAAAGAAGACGTCAAATAATTGTGAACAAGGTCTCAAATGCTGATTAAGGTGTCCAATGTAGATAACGCTCTCACATATTGATCAAGGGATCAAAACAGATAAAGGTCTCAAATACAGATAAATGGTTCAAATCTTAAAAAGGGGTCAAATGCAGCGCCCTAGTACTGTAGGGCAATAAAAATGGAAAAGTAAAATGATCAATTGTTAAAAGTAACCCTCTCCAGGAATACAATGACCGTTAAGCTTTTCAGTTCACATTTCTAACAAAAGATAGAAGCTCGTATGTGATAAGGTTTTCCAAAAAAAGGAACTATCAACACGAACAATGATATTCTCATGTTAAACACAATTAATTCCTGGTATGGAATGATTTTATGGTTCATATTACCACTGTTGACCAAAAATATGAAAATGTATTTAATTGAATTGTAGAAAAAACTTGGAAACTAATCTGTCCTCAATTGCTATAAAACGCAATATGTTGAGCAGTAGTAAGGACTAAAAAAAGAAAAGTTGACGTTTCATCTGGTCTCAAAGTTTATATGCAAACTGATTGAAGCAATGCGAGCTTTTTTGACCAGTCCGTATATATCCCTTTGTGTCACTATACGACACATAGCTCCTTTGCCAGTCACTAGCACGATACGTGTTTCTCACAAATATGTGAACTGCTTTTTGACCTACGTTCCCTCATTACACTCCTTTGCTTGCCTTTCTTAAGAATACAGAATATGTTCTTCTTTGAGTATTTTTCTCCAAGAAGAGCCATTAGCATTTGATATTGAACGTCCTTAGGAGCATTTTCGCCAACGAGGCCATTTAAATAATGTTTGCCAAAAAAATCGTGCGTGCGCTATACTTTTTAAAAAATCAGGCGAAAACTTGTCATGTTTACCAAGAATTACTTGGTTTCAAAGCGAAGCATAGAATCGTGCGAGAGAGGAAAAACGTACTCGAATGTATGGATGGGTTTTTACTTCGTAAAAACCTGTAAAATCGCATCGTCTTTTTGACAGGATATAGATCTATTGTGTATTCATTGTTGTATTCAGCGTGATCCACTTTCCGGGGTGAAAATAGTTGAGCAGTGTGTTTTCTAGGGATAATAAACAATTTTATGTTTTTTGTATTTATGACGTTAATTCGAAATGAAACCATAAACCGTACAGCATTCAATTATATTATAGCTGTCACTATACGTGTTTTCTCACAGGTATTTGAACAATAGTTAACCATTTTTGACATTTGTGTCACGTCATGTGTTCTCCCGCACGGTGTAACATGAAACCGCTGGTATTTACAATTTTTGTTTCGCTTTAATTCACTAACTTAAAAGAAGAAGAATAAACATGCGCCACGCATGTCCGATGTTTACATTTTCTCTCGCCAAATATCGATGACGCTAGTCTATGCGGCTACTTAAAAAAAAAAAAAAAAAAAAAAAAAAAAATACTAGTTCTTGTTCAGTCTCCTTGATGTCGCACTGCAGTGCCTTGCTTCAGAAGTGGGTCCTCTCCAATACAATTATCCTCCATCAATGTCCACCTACCACCACCTCCACCCCTTCCCCACTCCATGTCTTCCACACCGACCCTCTCCCTCACCAACAAGCCACCAGTCCCCCCCCGAACCCAACCATCGTCGTCCACCAGCCCACCGACCCCATTCCCCGCCCCCCGCGTGTCTCCGCACGTGCCCAGCGTGCCAGGTCAGTGTGGCGCAACAGCCTTCTTTCTCTCCTCCCCCCCCCCCTCCCGCCCTTACCCCTCCCCCCACGCCCTTAACTTTACTTGGTTGATTTGGTGGTGCTCTCCTGTACTCTCCGCGCACCTTCACGTGTCCGCCTCTTGCTGCCTGCCGCCCACCCTCACCAACCTCGCCCCTCCCCTTACCGTGCCTCTCCCCCGCCCGGTGCGGGGAAACCCTCCCATTCCCCCAGTATCCCCCCCCCAACACGACCCCCTCCCCCCTTTCCCCCCCCACACGCTCCCTCCCCCCCGACCCGGCCCCCCCTCCGTCCCCCGTCCCTCCCCCCTGAGACACCGTGCCCCCCCATCCCCCTCCCCCCACCGCCCCCCTCCCCCCGCCCCCCCTCACCACCCCCCCCGCCCCTCCCCACTCGCCCTCCCGGTCGCCCGGGTATCCCTCTCCGCCCCCCCCCCCACTTCCTCTATCACCCCCCCCCTCCCCTTTTCCCCCCCTATCTTCCTCTACACCCAGCTTCTCAAGCTCCCCCCTTGCCGTCCCACCTCCCAGTCCAACCTACCGCCTCCCCCTCCCCCCTATTCCGTCGGTTCCGCCGCCTTCCCCCCTCCTTCGTCCTTGCTCTTACTTGGTTTTTGTGCTTTTAGTCCCGCCGCCACCCCCCCTCCCCCCCATCCCTCCCCCCCCCACGCGCTCCTCCGCCGTCCCCCTGCGCCACCCCCCTTTCCTCCATGCCCCCGGAGACTCCCTGCCCGAGTCGCCCCCCTCTCCCCGCAGGGCCGCTAGTTCCCCAACCCCTCCCTCCCGCCTCCCCACCTGGTTGCCTTCCCGCTCCCCGACCTCCCCTCCTCCCCGCAACTCTGTCTGTTCGTCGCCCCCACCCTACCGCCCCCCTTGGAGGTTTCCCCCTCCCGCCCCCCCCCTCCCCCCCCGGCCGACCGTTCCTGAGCCATCCCCGCCTCCCTCGCTCTCCCCATACCCCATCCCACTTCACCCCCCCCTGTTGACATGCTCCCTCCCCCCCTTCTTAAAAAAGATGAAGTAAATCTAAAACAACTAAAAAAAGTAATAAAAAATAATTAAAAAAAAAAGAAAAGAGTTTTTTTTTTTTAAAAAATTTCTAAATTCTAAAATAAATAAAAAAAATCAACTCTAAACTTCTGACTAAAATCAAAAAAAAAAAAATAATTACAACACCTCCCCCTTAACCCTCCTCAACCCCCTCAACCTACACTAACCCCCCACCATCTAAGTTCTAACTAAACAAAAATAATTTAACTAACATTCTACACACTCTAAAATCATAAAACAAAATCAAAAAAACCAAAAAACTATAAAACAATTTAACAAACACCAAAACAACAAAAGCGAGTACCGTTTCATCACTCTACCGCCCCCCCCCCCTCCCACCCCCCCACCTCCCCAACCCGTCCTTCACCCCCAGCACCTCTGCCGTCACCCCCTTCCTTCCTCCCACCCCCCCGTCCCGCTCAACCCACCCCCCCCCAAATTATACAATCAGATAAAAGTAAACATGTTATCAAATCAATTAAAAAAAAAACATTAAACCATAAAAAAAAAAAAAAGACAAAAAACACAACAAAAAAAAATTAAAAAAAAAAACTCTCTAAAACCCTAAAAAATATAATACTAAAACTAATTCCCCTAAAAAAAAAACCACTAACCAACACTTAACTAAAACCAATAACTCAACAAAAGCAACACCAATAAACCACCCAAAGTCTGGTTAGTCCCATAGTCTTTCCACCACTCACACATAAATGATCACCCAGAAACCTCCCCAACACCATCACCCCAACAACCTTTCCCACATTCCCCACCCACGGCCCCACCCACCCCACTCCCCCTCCCCGGCTCTCACGCTCCGGTCTTATTGCCTACCATAGGTCCCCCGGCAGTCTCCCCCCCTCCCCCGGCTCACTTTCGCCCCCCCTCTCCCACACCCCCCCCCCCTTAATCCTTGTCCTTCTCCGCCCCCCTCGCCCTGCCCCCATTGTCCTCCATCCCCCTCACCCCCCACGGCTGAGGGGTAGATTGTCTCCCTCCCCACCCGCCCGCCCCTCCCCCCCCCATCCCACCGCCTTCCCCTCCCCCCTCCCCCCGCTCCTCCCTTCCCCCCGGCCACCCACTCCTTCCTCCGCGGCCTCCCCCCCCCCCCTACCCCGCAGAGTCTCCCCTCTTTTCACACCGTCCCCCCCTCCACCCCCCGAGGGTACTGGGGAGACCGTCTCCCTTCCCCCCCCTCCCCCCCCCTCGGATGCTCCCCGTTCACGCCATAACCGTCACTTCCTCCGCCACCCCCTCCCCCTCTGCTAAATAACAAAAAAACAAAAATAAAAAAAAACTAATAAAATCCTTTTAAAATAAAATAAAGTAAGAAACTACTTTAAAAAATAAATAAAAAAGCTAAAAAAAAAAAAAATAAAAAAATGTAAAAGTTCCAAATAACAAAATATTCTAACGTAAAAAAAACAATAAAAAACAAGCGTAAATTTCTATAAAAAACTAACAAACTTTTAAAATTAAAAAAAAAAAAAAAATAAGAAAATAAAACAAAAAAAATAACTGAAAATGCTTCTCTCTAATACAAAAAACACAACACTAACAACCCCAAACAAAAAAAAAATAAAAGACCACACAAAAACAAAACGGAAAGAAAACGTCTTTAAGTATCATAACGACTACTCAAAACCATCCCACAGATTCACTTACAACCAAAATAGCAATAAAAAAACAACCCCCACCTAGGATTCTACACTATTTAAATCTCCCCCTGCTTTTTTCCCCTCCCACCCCACCTCCTCCCTCCCCATCCCTTCCCGTAACAACTAACACCTAACACACCCCCCCACCCCCCACACACCCAATCCCTTGCCTCCCGTCCTTATTGCCCCCCCCACACCGACCGTCCCCCTGACACCATTCAATCCCGCTACCTTACTCCCACGCGTTCTCTCCGGTCCCTCAATGCCACCACCCCCCAGTCGCAATCATCCCCCACACAACCCGCCACTCTTGCTACCCGCCTCGCCACCCCCCCCTCCTCCTCCCCCCCCCCCATACCGTTTCTACGTTTATCCCTCCTCCGGCCCTCCCCCCTCTTCCGTTCCTCCGGTTCTTCCTTGATTTATTTTTTCCGGTTGTCGACCCCCCCGGTCTCTCCCCCCCCCCTTTCCCCCCCCCCCCCTTTTCCCCGCCCCCCTCCTTCTCTTTCCCTCCCCCCCTCCCCTGTCACCTCCGCTCTTCCCCCCCTCTCTCGCCCCTCCCCCCCCCCCCCCCCCCTCCCCCCCCTTCCCCCCCCCCCCTCTGCCCCCCCCCCTGCCCCCAGTTTCCACCTCTCCCTCCCCCCCCCCCCCGTCCCCCCCCCCACCCGCTCCTCACAAACAGGCGATACCCCGCCCCTCACCATCCCCCTCCCCCCTCTACCTCCTCCCCACCCCTCCCCTCCCCCCCCTCCCTTCCGCCTCCCCTTCCTCCCACCATCCACCCCCCCTCCCTTCACCCCCTCCCTGATGCATCGGGCATTAGCGGGGCTCTCCCTCCCCCACCCAACCTTCCCCCCCCGACCCTTCTCAAAGTGGTCCAAACTTCCTTCCCGCGCCCGCCGCCCTCCCCCGCCGCCACCCCCCCTCTGTCCGCCCCCGCCCCCTCGGTTTCCTTCCTCCCGCCCCCACCCCTCCCCCCCTGACCCCCCCGCGCCCCTTTGTCCCCCGAGTTGGAAAGTACCGTAGGGGGTAGGCAACTCCCTCCACGCTCCCCTCTTCTTCCCGCCTCCGTGTTACCCGCCACTCCCCCCCGTCTCCCCCGAAATATTTCTCCCCACCCGCTCCCCTCCCCTCTCTCCCCCCCGGGGGCTCACCTGCCTCTCCCACCCCTCCATCTTTGCTTCGCTTTAAAGTATTTTGTTCGCTCCACCCCCACCCCCCTCACACGATCGTGCGCCCCCCCTCGTCCCCCCGTGGCTGACCCCGCCACAAAAAAAAAAAAAGAAACCAAATAAAAAAATCTTTCTCGGTCTTCAAATTGTTAGTATTCATATATGGTTACTAGTGTCTGACAAACCAAACGAATTTGTTCAATGGTACAAAGAAGAAACGTGACTGAATGTTTCCAGATACATGTCCAATGTTGCGTCATCAGTGTCGTATCAGTAATTCATAAAAGGAGTAAAAATCGCGACAGGACAAGTTTATGACTCCCCAGATACAGCGCATTAGTTCATATGAGGGGCAACAACCATAAGTAAAACTATTAAACGACTAAGTAGATCCACTGCTGTGTGTGACTAGCTTTCAACTTATGTGAGGTTTGAAAGAGCAACCAAGGCTTTCCGCAAAACACATTTTAAAAACCATCTATTTTCAAGTTCCCACTCTCAAACATATATCATTTTGTAGTCTTAAAGTTGCAAAATCTGACTCTTGCCATACTGGAATACAATAGAATTAGACACATGCTCTTTAATCCGTATACTATTCAGGCAATATGACCTTCACGACAAGTACGGTGGAACCATTTTGACAGGTTTTTGTGCCAATGCTCCTCATTTGCAGGTCTAATATAAACAAACTATACATTTTCTGATAATTCCGTATGATAAGGCGAGTTGACATCCCGTTCCATCCTTGATTCATTTGGAGATCCATTCTGCAATTTTTGAACCACCAGTGTTTTAACTTTTGGTTGCCGTTTCCCTAAAATGCGGATTTTTGAACTCGTTGAAAAAACGTATAACATGCAGCTTACGAATTTTTTACACTTTACGATTTTTATAAATCCACAACTCATACAGATGGGTTTCCACCATGCCCTGTCACTTTGTCGCCTCCCACTATAGCCCTGACTCGATTGAGACTCAAATCAATTGTGTTTTACAAATCTATAGTAATCACGACGTTGTTTGAATACTTTTAAATTATCTTTTCTAACTGGTCCCTTAAAAGGGAACCAGTAGAAAAGATAATTTTATATCCACAGTCTTTAACATTGATCTCGGCATAGAAAATAAATTCTAGAAACACTTGTTTCACGTGAATCTCAATGGTTCACATCCGATGCCTCAATGATCAAACACTTATTTTACAAATCTAAGTCATCATAAATTTGCTCCGGTGTCGTTAAAGACCGTTATAGAGAACCAACAGAAACATATGTACTCCATGATTTTTTAATTTCTCGTTATAAAAATTAGAAGTTGTTTATACGCTTTTCACTTGAATAAGTAGTTTCGACATAGATGCGACATTAGCACCATTCTCGGATAATCGCAATTCTCACAGATCTCACAGACAAACATCCTTTAGGCTCGTGTTGAAGCCTTCTCGCGGCGGCCCTGTTAAGGTGCCCACTCACCTGTTGTGGCTGAACGGATTCAACAACTTAACGTCCAAACATCGTGTTTTAAACCCACCACCGTGAACATCTTGAAGACCCACCCTCAATTTCTAGGCGGCTGAGCCTACTCACCAGAGGAACTTTCCTTAATGGCAAGCACCAATTTTGGCTATCCTGCAGACAGCTGAACGTTGAGGGTCTCACTCCATAGCTAAGCGTGAGCAATCATCGTACAGCTCCTCCGGAGAGAACGCAGCGTGAATGATCATCCTCCTCCAACGAAAACTCCTGGCGAATCTGAGAGAAACTGCAATCGCGAAGGTTTTGTGACCTCTATTTGCTTCCATTCCGCACAACAATGACATTGATCGCCTTCTATAGATGAAGCAGGCCTCAAGTGAGATCACCCCGCAATCTTCATGAATTCCTGAATCCAGTGGATAACATTTGAAGCCTATGGGCACCCATATCAACACCACAACATCTATAAGCCACCACCACCTGAGGCAGACTTCAACTTCAATCCACTCCCTTCCAGTAGTTCAGCGAGCTCCTTTGTCTGCGGAGATTTCGACTGTAGAAATACAGCATGGTGGGCTCTCCAACTCCCTGACACCAAGAATGGCTAAGCAGCTTTTTTGAATGGAATTGAAGCCCAAGCTAACCTCCACGGCTGTTTGATGTAGCATCACACCTACTTATCTATTCAAGCCATCATAGGACATGGACCGCATGTCCCGACCTGTCAACAGTCCCCAGCGACATCACTATCCCCGCTGCTCCAGAACGGTCCTCCCTAGAATTTCACTAGATCAGTCCATTGCCTCCCTATCCCTGGTCACCATGACACATCAAGGTCACGATCTCACGCCATCTACAGAAAGAGAAATGGTAATCCGGAAAGCCAACTGGTCCAAGTTTAAACAACTCAACCATCAAGAACTGGTCATCTCACGGCTTGGGTCCAACCTCGGCTTCATCTGACATCAACGATGCATATTCTTACTTCTGCTCCATGCTTCCACCAGCGCTAACATTCCCTTCCAAGAGGCAGAAGGTATCCCTACACCCCCTGTTGGACCAGAATGCGACGAGTTTATAACAAAGTGTATTGTAATACAAACTGCGATACTGAGAGAAGAGCAAAGGGCAACCACTACTCGGGATCTGCTGGTCCAAAATAGACGCCACCAGATGGTGTGAGTAGGAGATCTCCAAATCACTTTACCCACTCAGATCCCAAGCTGAACACATCACAACTCTCACAATGCTCCGGGCGTAGCTGTCCAGCTAGCAGTGTCCTTTCCCTCTGCAAACTCCCAGCGCTTCAGTTTTGGGGGTTTTCAACACTAGGAAAGCTGGCAATAACCTACACCTTCACAGCGACAAGCGCCCTCTCAAGTGCTGTTAATGCAGAGCACTTACCCAGCTCTTCTACAAACTCCCTCACGTCAAAGGCCCCATATCCCAACCATCGTTCCCCTATGATGATATCACCTGTAAGGAAGTAAAGTTCTCAAGAATGGAAAGCTCCTGGCAATGACACATCCAGATAATAATTCTTGAAGAATATTGCACCCGAAGCCGTGCGATGGCTCCAACTCTTTCCTTTTCTACTTGCATAGGGAACGTCAACTATTCCCCATCCGATGGAAGACTTCAAAGGATCTATTTGCAATCCTTGACAGCCCAAGAAACCACCAAATGACCCCAGAGCTTACCAGACCCCCCTCTCCGCTACTATCCCACATCCTATAGCCTGACTTTGAGCGTCTTTGGCGATACTCGCAGATCAATTACTGATACGGTCAAGGCAAATCTAACCCGCACCCAAGCTGGATTTTCGAAGAGGTAAATCACACTGACTCAGGATAGCAAGACTATTATGCACTATCGAGACACGCCGTCCAGAAGAAGCAGAAGTTCGGAGCAATCTTCATAGACTTAACTGCTGCGTACGATACACTGCGCGGCATCGAGGTCTCCTCGACCTCAAGCTCCCAAATCGTCCCTGATTTCCAAGCGTGTCAAGTTCATTAGGCTGCTCACCTCCGACAGATCTTTCGTCTTGGAGACATCAAATGGCGCAACACGCAGTATACCAAAGATAGCGCAACACTTCTGTCGGAATGGTGGGCTCGCCACAAGGTTCTGTCCTGCACCCAGTCTTTGCACAACATGTACGTCTCAGATATGCCAAAGGAGACTTTGTTCGCAGTACTCAACCTTACTCATCACGACACGGCACATTGGATAGCTCTGACTGACTCTATTTGAGTCCTTAGAAACAATGCTGCAGAAAGACCTTATCACTCGATAAGTAGACCCCATATTCCTTCTTCCCACCGATGGTCACAGCTTGAAAAACTTCAGCAAAGGACGGCCAAGACTGCACTCTGTTTTCCACCCTTTCGCAACTCCGATGTGCAAAAAGGAGAACTAAACATCACTCTAGAATGGAGAAACCACTGTGCGATCACATGACCCAGCCCACATCCCGCAATGATTCACAAGTCACCCTTATTTGAGCCGGTCACACATGTACCCGCTACGCCCGATTCCCGAGGCATCAAATCAACGACTCCCAAGGCAGCGGCCATATCGCTGCCAAGCACGACTCAGTCTTGTGTCAAACTCCTCAGAAGACTCGCAGGAACTGGATGGGGTTGTCATCTTTCTTGAGCACCACGGTTACAAGTCATCAAACTGTTGACCATTGGGCATACTCGTACTGCTGAATACAGCGGCCCAGTAATGGAGTTCGAACATCCCCGTGTACACCTGCTCACCTTACACTATTGACTGCGTTCTAGAGCAGATGCAAAGAGCCTTCGTTAGTTGGTTGCCTTGTTGGCTGACGCCTGTAGAATATCTTCCAATTCTTGATCTGGCATAGCTCCTTCAAACTTTAGGAGGAACCTTCAGACGAACAAGCTCGCCAAGAAATGTTAGATGAACCTGTAGCCTAAGCCCCCCACCAACACCCTTTGATTTGAGGATCAGAGAATTCCAAGGATTCACTTTGGCTACACCCAATCCATGACACTGGCATTTTACACAGTATCCCTAGCGATCATCCTGGTATCAATGACAGATGCGGATATTAGCAATGGTCATCCTCTAGACTTTGAACCTAAAGCAGTTTTTTTGTGACAGCCCCTCTGCACAGCACCGAACGGCTGTGGCCCTATTGACAGGAAAGGCATTGGTCAATCTCCAGACATCAGAACTGGCGTTGGTCGCACGAAACCATACCAAAGAACTTCCGTTCACAAGATCGGATTACGAAATTTTCACAGCAAACGAACTTCTCGGTTTTTGTGGAGAGCCACAAACCATTTACCACCCCTCATAGATGACTGTGAGGCCTACAAGTCCCCAAGAGGAATTCCAGCGCCTGAATCACCTCTGGATGAATGAAACAATTCAGCTGTGGCTAAGAGACGGATCTTCCACTGGTGATTTTGGACGTATGCACGACGAACGAACGAACGATCTTTAAGCATATTCACAGACTGACATACCTGCAACTTTGTGAGAGGCAACACTGCACCTGTGCTCTCAAAACCTACGATAAAAGATTGTCAGCAGATTACTGTAATCAATCACTTAATACTTGGCAGTGTGCTCTCAAAACCATACCGATAAAAGATTGTCAGCTATGTCACCACACTATTTCCACCTCATGTATGCCCTGGAAAAGGCACAAATCCAAACATACCGAATTTTTTGTTTTAATGTAAACATCTGGAGGAGATGTCATTAATCGTGTCCTCAACAAGCTCAGCGAACAAGACAAGAGATTATACCCTTAACCCGTAGGCCAACTGTATTGTTCAGTCTGGATGGTGAAATTTTCATATCTTTCAAACTATGAAATGCTATTGAACGAGCCATGCAAAATTGCTTTCAAATGAGTACAAGCAAGCCCTTGTCTTAGGCATTGTTTATGTTTTCGAGATGGCTTCCCAAATACAATCCTTATCGTTTTTGGAAAATCGCTACTAATCTGTGTTGCAATCTATACAATAATAGTGACTGGTTCTAAAACGGGTTTAACCACACTGTTTTTTTCTCCACATCTGACTGACCTTTACCTTATAAAAGTCTCAGATGAACTCGCCATTCCAAGGGATTACTTGTCGGCTTGTTCATTTGCTCAATTCCCAAAACTCAACGGAGACCTAACAACTAACTTACTTCATGTAAAGAAATATACATCATTTAGCAAATTCACCAAAAATGGCTTTATAAATAGGCTTTATTTATTGCAAAGTGTGGTACACGGCATGCATTGCACCAAGGAATAAAAGGAATATCCGATGCGCTCGTGCATTAAGTACTTTTGTCTTAAAAAAGAGACTTTTTGTGGTGTGCCTTAGGGCATGGTGTAAATTGTAAAGCATGTTTTCTATCTAAGCTGTCGTTTTGATATAAAGTCATGCCCCCTTAAAACAAGAAGGAAGGAAATTTAACAAAAAAAAACATATTAAACACAACCCAAACGGCCTTGTAGCTCAAAATATTGCGACACGCAAGATCACGTCTAACCCTACGCTCTCCCCGTTCTCGATGTGTTTTTGTTTGTGCGGGAAGTTTCGGTTTTTAAATTTGCAAGGCCATGTCGAAAGTGTCAACGCAACACGTTTTCTATGAAATCTATTTTCATGAGTTGTGCAAATCCCCCTGTAGTTTTTCAGTCATGTCCAAGGCCCACTTTGGCTTAATCTTGTTACAACAAAACTTAAACTTTCATCTGAAACAGATCATAACACTGCCAGCAAAACATTTTAATACCAAAATCAAAGCGAAGAAGAAAATCAGAAGGTTTTACTAACTTAAGTACCAATTATCATAACTTCAGAAACTTTTTTTTTTCAACACTTTAATGGCTAAGTTAAGTATTCAAAAGTCTGCGTAAAGTTTGTTTGTGGTCTGACATTTGCCATCTTCTCCAAACCAACCTTATATCTAGCTTTTTGACGCGTCAATCAGGAGCGTTGGGCTAATATGGACCTGAAGGGTCGTTTTGGGGGTTAACACCAGCGAATTAAAAAGCGATGAATTTTAAGTTCTTGAAAAAGCGTGGTACTCTGAATCTACAGGCAATCCCCACCAACAATTTACAGCATCCACGAATCATTCATTGAATTGTGTGCTACGAAAAAGTCTGTGTACTTATTACTCTATCTGTTTTTAGAAAGCGAAGACCACTCCAAAATATGGTAACCCGTGCATTTACTGGCATCGACGCAATTGAATTCGCATATGCGATACCATGGGCGCCTGATTTTCCATTTACATCGATTTGAACTGCAGTCGTGTGGAATGTGGACAATGGCAGGTCGTTTGCCTATTGTATTGTGTGCAAGCCCATGTAAATGACCTCTGTCCAACATTTTCGCTGTTGAACCAATAGTAACTTTGGTCTGCACATGCCGACTAACTGGAAGCATTCTGTTTCATTTTAAAATATTTGAAAAGTTTCAATCTCACACCGAACGTCGGCCCTTATTGCCTCCAATGCTACTTTCAGTAATCACTATAGGCACATGAGGCTGTGGCACGACGATAGTTGTTTTTTTCTACGTACTTTGCTGTTATGTTCTGTCTCATAAACCTCTACTCTTTATGCTTTGAAAGAAATACTTGAAAGATGTGCTAAAATTTTAGTTTTTTTAATAAAAACAACAAACCCAAACAACATGGCATTAAAATGTTAGGGCCATCTGTTCTTCTAACCTACCATTAACCAAGCGGCATCAGGCCTCTGTTATTAGGTACGTGAACTCTAATATTGACCATCTATAATTCAAGAAAGGACAGCAATATTTTTCACAGTAATAACCTTGTTTCGACACACAACATTATTAGTTCCAACTTTAAAAACTCCCGAATCGATCTACCTCTTAATATAAGTTGTAGCGGAGCACGGCGGCATTTATCAAGCCTATGTATGTTAGTTTATTTCATTATTCTTGAAGAATTAAGTAAAGCGAAATTGGCCTACTTATTAGTATTTTCAGGATTGTTAGCAATTATTATTACTTGTCAAACCAGTCGTTTTTCGCTTTAGAAGGAAGTCCAGATATTTCAAACGAAATGTTTTCTAAAGTAAAATTGATACTTAGCGAAGAAATATGAGTTAGTCGCACCTCGATACTCTGACTCGATAAGCATCGAAGTTACCTCACCTCCCAACAAAAATAGTCCTTTCCAAAATAACAAGAATACTATTTGCCTATCCATTTTACATCAACTCTCAAACAAACCTATTCCTATTAGGGCGTTCACTGTTCGCAGTTGAAACTTGAACTCATCCACATCAACCTTGTTTTCTGACGTAAACATACTCAAGGTGCAAAAACATTGCGTGATATATGAATAACCAATACCATACACTGTCCCGTTTACTTCGACAACTGCAGGTAATTGTTTACTATTTAAGAATAAGTCCCGTGGATACGGATATGTCAGGTCATAATGCAAATATTAGTGTTATAGTCTCATGTGAGATTTTTTTATAACTGTCGTGGCTATGTGCGGAGGCCCCCATCCCTCTCTACCCCCGACCCATCCTTAACCTCCAAAGAAATCGGTAACTAGAGTATCTTCTTTTTTCTAATTCCGTGTCAAGTTCACGTACTTACATTTGCCGAGGTTATCCTGGTTTAAGTGACGGGTGGGTTCACAGAAATATAAAAAGTCGAAGATGTAGTGAACTAGATTTATAAGGTTTTGTCAGATAAAAAGCTTTAAAAATGTACACAAACACAAAAGGAGTCAACTGTCGTATAGGTGAAACACTGGTTCCAAAAAAGTGGACTCTTTGAGGCAATGCTTATTTTTTTCAGTTCACTTATACGCGGACAAAGTGACTCACTTTTACCAAGTGACTCACTTTTTTCTGTGTGCGTAGTATAATGTTTATTTCCCATTTCCCCTTTGAGTTAATCGCAGTAATGTGTTTTTTCTATGATCCATCGTTATTGTCATGACTATGTTGCGCATAAGGTGCACCGAAATATCGTAGGTTACGATTTTTTGCCTATATATCCTCATATTTGATGCTTTTGTCACTGAAATTGTATAATTCAATCTAACCGTGCTGCATCGTAATTTCGGGGTTACTCGCAAAATCCGGTCTTCGATATCTCAAACCGGGGTTTTGTTGAAACCCCCATTCGAATGTGAAATCGTGGGGTTATCAGAAGCGACGGGTTTTCGATATCTCAAACCAGTAGTTTTCAATGGGTTAGTAGCCTGGGGTTTTTCGATGGATCCAGTCACCGTGTACACGCGTTTCGTTATCAACAAATATGGCTACAAGTCATTGCTGATGTCCTGGCATTGGTTCGTCATTTTACTCACAACATTACGTGATCAAGTCATTAACCCACTCTCTTGGTTAAAAAGGTACTTCAAGCTCTATACCAACCTACATCTGAGACTCATGTACAGCCCTGCCCAAAAAACCTATACAATACAGATTTTTTTTTTGTGGCCAAAAACTTAAAGTTCATCCAACTGACAAGTTTAAACCATTCTTCTTCATGATGTTTCAACTTCAAGCAGATTTTCAGTTTGTGTGTAATTTGGGGGTCAGGTTCAAGAGTTATGGTGCTCAAACTATCTGAGACACGTGAAACTCGTTGGTCCAGTTCTCAGCTCTCTGGTATCAACAAAGTTGCCATTGTAAATCAACTTCAAGTAAATAACATGTTAGCAATTGAGAAAATGTCATGTCACACATTCTTGGTATGTCTCGACCCTTACTTAGGCTCTTCACACAGCACAAAAACACACTCGTTAAAAAAAAGCAATTGAAGGCCTTTGAACACCAACTATCCTTTCCTTTATCCTTTATTTGTTCGTTTGTTCAACACTTGGTTTCTTAGTTTACTGTCCCTACCCTAGTATCCCTGGCGACTGGGGATTGAAGGCGAGAGGGAACATTAGCCCTCCCCATTAGAGCATTATTTCGCACATTTGTTACCCCAAGAGAGACTTGTGGCAATCCCTACCCTCTTAGGGGAGTTTGTTTTTACTCCAACCGAGTCAATTTTTTGACTCCTTATGGTATAATAGTTTAAAAAGTGCAAAAACAGATCTTTTTGTTGAGTAAACTTGAATCAACAACGGTTGATAGCAGTTTTTACTCTTCCTGTATTAAACATTTACTCAGTAAAAGACAGCTCAATATGTGACTCAACAATTTGTTTGGCGTAAAATTTTCCTACTCCGCTTACCTCAACATTGAGGCTGTGACAATTTTTCTCAAACAGGGAGTAAATTTTATCTTATTTGAGTAGATTCCTTGCCTCAATCGTTGAGTAAATGTTTTGGACTCAACTGATGTTGAGCACCTGTTTGTCCAACTGTATACTCAACATTATTTTTACTCAATTGACATTGAGTATATTTTGGAGGCAGGTATATAAGCAAAATGTTTTTTTTCATCAAAAGCTACACGGTTGCTACACCAGGTGGTAAAATCTTGTAGCAGTACAGCTCAAACTTTCCAGATATTTTGACTTGATTTCTGTACTAGAACTACTCTCTTTCCAAACATCAAAAGGACACAGCAAGATTTCCTTAACTTTGGTATTCTTGGTAATTTAAAAAATACACATCCATCTAAAGGACATCTTTTTTTACTTTACCCCCATTTTTTCTTCGAAGTCCTGGCATTCAAAATCATGATATTAGAGCACTGCACGTACGTGTATCTTGTATCCGATGCTAATGCACGCAGTCATATAGGTTATAAATTTGTCAATGCAAGGCATAAATACAACGGTATAATGTATTATGTTTACTGAGCATTAGCGAATCCCCATACACGGCGCTCACAGTATTACAGGCATCAACTCATGCCGTGGAAAGGTTGCCGAATTCCATAACTTGATATCAGTAACCGTAGACATTATTCCGGTTACCGCCGGAATCTCCCAATTTCACAATCAGACAGTCCATTCGCCTTCACACCGCCAATAATAATTCTTATAATCTGTTATAACTTGTTGGTAGTAAAATAGCAGAATGAGCCAGCATTCCATCATTTCCGCGACACCCCAGCCTGTCATCTGCCATTGATAAGTACGCGGCAATTCTTGGGCTGCACGTTCTGAGTTCGTCAACTTTCTTAAGCCTCAGACTCAACACGTGTAAATTCTGATCCGTCACTGCTTCAAACTACATTGTCACTCAACGTTGAGTTAGATTTCAAAACGCTTTACTCAACATGTAGTTCCACAGTTTTTAACTCGGGGGTGAAGAGTAAAGCGGAAATGGGTGTTTTACTCCATGGCTGATCTATCTTGACTCAACTTTTTTACTCAACCCAACCGTTTAACAACGCAAACCGTCACTGAGGTAAATATTTTTACAGAGTGTAGTTTAAGTATTAAAATTCCTAAAAAAATAACATTAATCAAGATTATTGTCCGCCCCCTTCCGATTTGCACCCCCCGTAAAAAAACCCCACAACATTTCATGTTCTGGTGCTTTAGCTGTTTAAAAATATCATTGACATTAGTTCAATGATGATAATAATATTCACTACTGACTCTCTACAAATCTAATTTTTGCTTGAAACATTTAATCCAACAAGATGCGACAACCCTTATACCTAGTTCCTTGAACCTTCGAGTGAAACTGGGCCCAATGGTATTTTATTCCCTCTGTGTTTCAATTGAACAAATATCTCCATGTTCAGTTAGGATGCTCAAATTGGATGGAACAAAAACGAGGATTTAGCTAAATACATTCTCACAGATGCAACCTTTTATATTTTTTTTAATTTTGTTAGTTTGATTGTATACGTTTTTTAGACAGTCGCGTATAATTGTATTAAGATATTCCCGATGAGTGCTCATCTGAAACAGTTAACCTCCAACTATTTCCACTTTACTACCAACACCACGTGCAGAATCTTTACGTGGAAAGTATCGGGATCTGCCCCCCCCATCGGCATGAGAACAATGGTCCACGACTAATACATGTCAACCTTGTACGGAGTAAACCGGGACCTGCTGATGAGGATATGTTTGGGTACAGTGCTGAATAATAACATTATGCGTACATCCACTCATTGAGAACACAACAGCTAGATGGGTCCGTGGGACCTCATCACCCCAGTGGTCACCACCGACACTGTCATTATCATGACACTAGGTGTGCAAAAGTAATCATAGAGTCCTGCAGGTTCATCTCTCCGGGCTCCATAGACGACAACGGAAATCATGAAACTAATGTTGCGTGACAGAGTCAACTGAAGATCGATTGCCCTATGTTCACCATTTTACCGGACTATGAGTCCGAGGACTATATCTCCCGCCACCCGGTGGAGAAGTAATTATAGTCCGGTGTATCACATAGTACTACGGGAGGCGAGATGAATACTATGCGTCGAGGCCCGGTACTGGGAATGTGAATTCTCTTCTCTTGAATGGCTCAGAAGTACACGTATCGCGCGTAGGTCTTCAGATGACTAAAATACAAAAAATTGTGCGTGAAAAACACACAAACTTTTGACTCCTGAGCTGTTTACAATCAACCGTGACGCCAGTTGATGTTTGCCATATCTTTGACATTTCTCTCTCGGTGGCTGAAAAATGACGTAATTTTTTGGGTGGCAGAAACTGAAGGTAGATATGAAAGATATTCACGGCTGATAACAAGCGAAATATACTATTGTCCCCACCTTCAGGTCAAAATAGATGGAACGGAAAACCAGCTTAACTGTGTTAAATACCCCTGGGAAATGGGGTACGCATAGATCAGCTGCGAAAATCTTTCATATCTATCTCATTTCTTCACCAAAATTCCTTCATTTTCTTTCGCATGAAAAGCCAAATATGGCCTTATCAGGAAACATCAACATTTGAGTAAGAGGTCCGGGTCAAGTTTGTGTCTTTTTTCTTCATGGACAATTCTTTATTTGGATGCACTATGTAAGCTCCTTATGTATATCTAAAGTCTACTCCTAGCATTATGGAAATATGACGACGCTTGTACAACGTACATGAATAGTATTAGAAGTAAGCAACGTCTTCTTTATGTTCCAACTATATAATTATAATCATAATAAGTATGAGAGTAGAAAATAATCTTTAATTCCCCAGAGGCATCCAATGGAAGGCTGAGCTTTCGGGATACTCTAGCGAACTGCCATCATCAGAACCAAACTAAACAGTCAGGATGTTTGCACCTTATATTATAAACAAACGAATCCTTCAATAGAAATCCAAACCTTCAGCTTGTTTTAAAAGTTTTTGTTGGTAATCTAAATGAATACACCCATATTAGCTCTACTGATTGTGTAATAACAATACTAGTAAATCTTCGTAAAAACAAAAACAACAACACAAACAAGCCAAAACAATATGCCCGAAGTAATGACAACCAAGCCAATACTTATGCAAACGGTGTCTTCGCTCACATAAACATTTCTAACTCTTTTAAGTAGGGATGCCGAACCTATTTTGTTCTTTAATGTCGGCACACTTAATGTTTTATTTTTTTTGTTAGCCAATCAATGAAGCAATTTTAAGAAAATAAAGGGTTTTGTCAGTGTCATGTTCATGGGCTGAATAATGTGGTCCGAGGTCAAAATACTAAAATAATCTGGCGCGGCCAGGTCAATCGCCCAAGTTTTTTCTGGCCGAGGATACATTATGAGTCCATAAATGACACTGCAAACCCTTTATTTCTATTCTATTACCAAAAACAGCTTCATTTAACTAAGGGAAATGCATTTGCGCCCCTTATGCAGACTAGTGGGCGCGGTAACGTGACGCATTCATGAATCTCTGTGCATTTTTCAATAATGGGCTGCAGAGGTATAAATTTTGTATTATGGGTCCATGATACCCTATTGATAATAGAATCAGTTTTTTATCTTATTGTTAGGAACAACTTTACAAATGAGTTTTTATCATGTCAATGCCCATAGACGCAAGTATTTTAAGGGATCTCTATTTTTACAGGTCAATTTTCAAAGGACAAATAAGGAATAAAGCTGTAGATCCGATATACCCGAAATGTGTTCGTACGCGCGGTGTGTTTCACACTGTTGTTTGTTGTTAACATGATGAAACTGCGTATTTACAATTTTGTTCGCTTTAATTCACTAACTAAAAGAAGAAGACTAACCCCAACCATGCGCTAGTTGTATAGTATTACGCAAAAAGAACAATATTGTGCACGCATGTCGATGTTTACATTTCTATCGCCATATCGAATGACGTGTCTAATCTTCATCGGTCTTCCATCTGTAGTATCATATATGGTTACTTTAGTTGAACCAAACAAACGATTGGTTTCAATGTACCAAAGGAAAAAACGTGACTTGAATGTTCCAAGATACCTGTCAAATGTTGCGCGTTCATCAGTGTAGTATCGTAAGTTAAATTCATAAAACGGATTATTAAAATCGCGAACCCGGACATAGTATGAATCCCAAGATATAGGCGTTAGTGAGGGTCCAAGACCATACATAAAATAGAAACGGGACTATAGTAGATTCCAAGTGCGTAGGGACTAGCTCTACTTATTGTGAAGGTATTGACAAAAGCACAGAGGGTTACGTAATCAAATTTAAAAATGCAGCTATTTTAAAGTCAAGGTCAAGACTATCCATTTGTAATTATAAAAGTTTGCAAAATTGCGTTGTCATCACACGGGCAAAAATTAGAATTAGGACCACAGGCATCTTTAAAAATCGGAAATATCAACAATTGACCTTCGCTAAAGTACGTGGACCCTTATGACATTTTTAGGCCAACGGCATCCTCAATTGAGGTCAATTAATAAACAAAAACTATACATTTCTATATAGATAATTCCGTATGATAAGGCGAGTTGGACATGCGTGATATTGATTCAATTGAGGGACAATTTTTAAATTTTGACCACTATGCACAGTTTGTTTTAATTTTCTCTTATGCTAAAAGATTAGATTTGAACATGAGTTCACTTGAATCAGTGGTTTTTTTGAAAACGATGCCCTCAATTGATCAACAATTGTGTTACAAATTATAGTAAATATAATTGATCCGCTTGTGTGAAGAACTTATGAGACCAATAGAAACCATTTTATCCATAGTTTTTACATTTTTCTTGGTACAAAAATTAGAATTTGGGTATGTTTTCACTGGAATAATAAAAGTTTCGACATGATGACATTAGACACCATTCTGGGACAATCGCATCAGGATCAACATCTTTAAAATTCCACCAAGATCATGCAACCCTTATACTGACACTGTGGTCTCAAAAAACCTACGATAGAAGATTGTACAGCATGTCATAGGTCGAGCTAGCACTAGTTCTCATTTGCCTGGAAAGGCACAAATCTGATAACATCGAATTCTTTTGTTTTATGGTTAAACCAAGGGAGGAGAGTGCATTAATATGTCCTCAACAAGGCAGGAAACAAGGACATGAGAATTACCCTTAACCCGTAGGCAACTGTAATTGTTCAGTGATGGAAAATTTTCATATCTTTCAAAACTATGAATATGCTATTTGGAATCAGCATGCAAAAATGCATTCAAATGAGTACAAGCAAGCCTTGTCTTAGGTCAGTGTTTTATTTTTGAGATGGCTTCCCAAATAACATCCTATCGTTTGGGAAGCCATCTCAAAAGCTACTGATCTATACATAATATGACTGGGTTGAAAGGGTTAACACCTGTTTTTCTCTCCACATCTGACCTTTACCTTAATAAAAGTCTCAGATGAACTCGCCATTCCAAGGGATTACTTGTCGGCTTGTTCATTTGCTCAATTCCCAAAACCTTCAAACGGAGACTATACAACTTAACTTACTTCCATGAAAGAAATAATTCATTTTCAAATGCACATAATGGCTTTTTAATATGCTTTTATTGTAAAGTGGGCACACGCCTATGCATTGCACCAAGGATAAAAGGAATATCCGACGCGCTCGTGCATTAAGACTTTTGTCTTAAAAAGGAGACTTTTTGTGTTGCCTTAGGGCATGGTGTAAATTGTAAAAGCATGTTATCTATCTAAAGCTGGTTTTAAGTCATGCATTTAAAGAAAGGAGATACACAGCTAGCTAAAAAGACGCAACGTGCCAAGATACTTCTAACCCTAACGCTCTTCCCGTTTTCGATGTGGTTTTGGTTTGTGCGGGAAGTTTGGTTTTAATTTGTAAGGCATGTTCGAACGCAATGCAAGACGTTCTATAATCTATAACAGGAAAAGTTTTCCTGAGGTGTGCATCCCCTGTAGTTTTCAGTATGTCCAAGGCCAACTTTGCTTAATAGTAACAAAACTTAAACTTTCATCTGAAAACAGATCATAACACCTGCCCGCAAAACATCATGTTTATACCAAACCAGAGCAAGAGAACAAAATCAGAAGATTTTACGAACTTAAAGGAGAACCCGTATAACAAATAATTTTATACAATATACTCGGTAAAATAATTATTGACTACATATCGAGTGGTTTCATCGAAAAACAGAATCATACTAACCATAAAAATGAATAAAAACATTTGTCTGAACATGCGCTATTTGAAATTCGCGGTAGTGTATATGGGATATGTATACGTGTTATGCTATACGGACGGCACAGTAGCGTCATACACCTTCACATGTGATGCTGTTATAATGTGTATTTCCTATGGCGTGTATGACGCAAACGCGCCGACCGTATCGCATAACACGTTATACACTAGCGCGATTTTTAAATAGCACATGGTCAGACTAGATGGTTTTTATTCATTGTTATGGTTAATATAATTCTGTTTTTCGATGAAACCACTCGATATGTAGTCAAAAATTATTTTATAGAGTATATTGTAAAATATTATTTGTTATACGGGTTCTCCTTTAAGTTACAATCAGCATCAGATTCAAAAGCTTTTTTCACTGTAATGCTAAGTTATTTCAAAAGTCTACGTATAGTTTGTTGTGGTATTACATTTGCCATCTTCAACCGTATATTTAAGAAATAAAGGGTTTCCAGTGTCATTTATGGGCGAATAATGTGTCTGAGGTCAGAAAAACTAAATAATGGGCGAGGCGCAGCCGAGCCCATTATTTGAAAGTTTTTCTGGCCGAGGATACATTATGAGCCCATACATGACACTGCAAACCCTTTATTTATATTCTATTACCTAAAACAGCTTCATTTAATAAGAAAATGCATTGGCGACCCATTATTGCAGAATAATGGGCAGTAAACTGACCAATCAGAATGCTGCATTTTCAATAATGGGCAGCAGAGGTAATAGAATAATATTTTGAAGCATTATGTTTTCATTTTTAATATTTGAAAATTTACAATCAAACACCGAACGTCGGCGTTATATAGCCTTCCAATGTTATTTTCAGAGCAATATAGTCAATAGGCTAGCATTACGATAGTTGTTTTTACTTTTGCTGTTATGTTCTGTCATAAACCTCTACCTCTTTTATGCTTCAAAGAAATACTTGAAAAGATATGCTAAGAATTAAGTTTTTAATAAAACAACCATAAACAAAACATGACATTAAATATTTTAGGCCTCTGGTCTGCAACCATTTAACAAAGAGGTCCAGGCTCTCTGTTTTATTTTGGGACGTGAACTCTAATATTGACATCTAAGATTCAAGAAACGGAAATATTTTCACAGTATACTTTGTCGACACACATACATGTATATTATTATTCACTTAAAAACTCAGCGAATCGGATAAACCTGTAATATAAATATAGCGGAACACGCGGGCATTTCAAGCATATGTTTATTTCATTACTCTTGAAGGATTAAGTAAACGAAATTGTTCTACTTATTATGTATTTAGGTTGTTGGCAAATTATTTTACTTGAAAACATTGTTTTTCTTTGGAAGTGAAAGTCCATATATGTTCAAACGAAATGTTTTCTGAAAGTAAAATTGATACTTAGCGAAGAAATATGAGTTAGTCATTCGATATCTGACTCGATAAGCATCGAAGTTACCTCACAAACAAAAATAGTCCTTCCAAAATAACAATAATACTATTTGCCTATCATGTTACATCAACTCTCAAACTATTCCTTATGGCGTCATGTTCGCAGTTGAAACTGAAGGCACGCACAACCTTGTTTTCTGACGTTAAACATACTCAAGTTGAAAAAAAAACATGCGTGATTATGAATACCCAATCCATACACTGAACGATTTACGTCAGACAGCAATAATTGTTACTTTAAGAATAAGTCCCGTGGATACGGATATGTAGGCAAAGCAAATTTAGTTTTATAGTCTGATTTTTTATTCGTGTCAGTTCATGCATATTGCCGAGGGTATTGGTTTAATGTGACGGGTGTGTTGACACAGAAATATAAAAAGTCGAAGATGTAGTGAACTAGATTTATATTGTTGCAGATAAAAGCTTTAAAATGTACACGCACAGAAAAAAAAGTGAGTCACTTGTCCGTATAGTGAAACACTTGGTCCAAAAAAGTGACTCATTTTGAGGCAAAGTGTTTCAGTTCACTATACGGACAAATTGACTCACTTTTACGCAAGTGACTCACTTTTTTCTGTGTGCGTAGTATAATGTTTATTTCATGGTTCCCTTTGAGTTAACGCAGTAAATGTATTTTTTTATGATCATCGTTATTGTCATGACTATGTGCAAAAGGTGAACGAAATTCGTAGGTTAAGTTTTTTGCCTATATATGACATATTTGATGCTTTTGTCACTGAAATTGTATAATTCAATCTAACCGGTGCTGCATCGTAATTCGGGGTTATCGCAAAATCCGGGTTTCGATATCGCAAACCGCGGGTTTTGTTGAAAACCCCCCAATTACGATGTGAAATTCGTGGGGTTATCAGAAGCGACGGGTTTTCGATATCTGAAACCAGTGGTTTTCAATGGGTTAGTAGCCTGGGGTTTTTCGATGGATAAGTCACCGTGTACATCGCGTTTCTTTATCAATATGGCTACAAGTCATTTGATGCATGGGCATTGTCGTATTTTACTCACATTACGTGATCAAGTAATGAACCTCTATGGTAAAAAAATGTACGTGCAAGCTCTATAACAAACCTCTCTGAGGCGTATGTACAGACTGCCCAAAAAACCTATACAATCAAAGATTTTTTTTTTGGCCAAAAACTTAAGTTCATCTCAACTGAAATTTAAACGATTCTTCTTCAGGAATGTTTCAGCTTTCAAGAGAGTTTCAGTTGGTGTAATTTGGGGGTCAGGTTCAAGAGTTATGGCAAAATATCTGAGACACTTGAAAACTCGTTGGTCCAGTTTCAGCTATCTCGATATCAACAAAGTTGCCATTGAAAATCAACTTCAAGTAAAATACATGTAGCATTGGAAAATTCAATTCCAAACAGTCTTGTTGTCTCGACCTTACTATAGGTTTCAGCACAAAAACACACTCGTTAAAAGCAAATTGAGGCCTTTGAACACCAACTATCCTTTCCTTTATTGTTCTTTGTTCAACACTGGTTTCTTAGTTATGTCCCTCCCTAGTATCTTGGAGATAGGGGATTGGGAGAGGGAAAAATTAGCCCTCCCCATTAGAGCTTTATTCGCACATTTGTACCCCAAGAGAGACTTGTGGCAATCCCCTTACACTCTAATTTTTTTTACTCAACCCGAGTAATTTTTTACTCCTTATGGTAGTTAAAAAGTTACAACAGCTCTTTTGTTGAGTAAACTTGACTCAACAACGGTTGAGTAGCAGTTTTACTCTTCCTTGTAGTAAACATTTTACTCAGTAAAAGAGTTAATATTTGACTCAACATTTGTTGAGTAAAATTTTACTCCGCTTTACTCAACAGTTGAGCTGTGACATTTTTTACTCAACAGGGAGTAATATTTTATACTGTATTTGAGTAGATTCCTTGCTCAATCGTTGAGTAACATGTTTTGACTCAACTGATGTTGAGCACACTGTTTGTCCAACTGTTGAGCAACATTATTTTTACTCAATTGACATTGAGTAATATTTTGGAGGCAGGTATAAAGCAAAATGTTTTTTTCATCAGAAAGCTACAGGTTGCTCACCAGGTTGAGTAAAATGGCTTGTTCAGTACACTCGAAACTTCCAGATATTTTGACTTGATTTCTGTAATAGAACTACTCTTTCAAACATCAAAAGGACACAAGCAAGATTTACTTAACTTTGGTATTCTTGGTATTTAAAAAATAACACAACATCTACAAGGACATATTTTTATTACTTTTACCTTTTTCTTCGAAGTCCTTGGTGGTTAAAAATCATGATATGTAGATGCACCTGCACGTCGTGTAGTCGTGTATCGATGTACATGCACCAGTAATATAGGTTATAAATTTGTCAGATGCTGGCATAAATACAACGTATATGTTTACTTAGCAATAGCGAATCCCCATACACAGCGCTCACAGTATTACAGGCATCAAGTCACTCGGTGAAAGGTTGCCGAATTCATAAGCTTGATTATCAGGTACCGTAGACATATTACGGTTACGCCGGAATCTCACCAATTTCACAATCATGACAAGTCCATTGCATCACCCCAATAATAATTATTATTATCTGTTTATAACTTGTTGGTGTAAAATATCAGAATGGCCAGCAGGCCAGCATTTCCGCGACACCCCAGCCTGTCATCTGCCTTTGATATGTGCGCGGCAATTCTTGGACTGCACGTGTCTGGGGTCGTCAACGTTGCTTAAGATCAGACTCAACACGGTGTAATTTCTGATCCGTCACTGCGTCAAACTACTTTGTCACGCAACGTTGAGTTAGATTTCAAAACTGCTTTACTCAACATGTATTTCACAGTTTTACTCGGGTGAAGAGTAAAGCGGAAATGTGTGTTTCACTCCATGCTGATTAAATCTTGACTCAACTTTTTACTCAACACGTTTTACTCACCGCACTGAGTAAAATAGTTTTAAGAGTGTAGTTTAAGTAGTAAAATTCCTAAAAAATTACATTAATTTCAAGATTATTGCGCCCCTCCGATTGAGCCCCCCGTAAAAAAAAACCCACAACATTTTAATTTTCTGGTGCTTTACTGTTTGAAAAATAATCATTGATTAGTTCAATGCATGATAATATATTCATACTGATCTCTACAATATTCTTTTGCTTGAAAACATTTAATCCAACAAGATGCTACACACCTTATACCTTTAGTTTCTTGAACCTTCGAGTGAAACTGGCCCAAGTGGTATTTTATCCTCTGTGTTCAATTGACAATATCTTCAGTTAGGATGCATCAAATTGGATGGAACATAAACGAGGATTTAGTTTAAATATCTCACAGAAATGCACCTTTTATATTTTTTTTAATTTTTAGTTTGATTGTATAGTTTTTTAGACAGTCTGTATAATTTATTAAGATATTCCGATGAGTGCTCATATCTGAAACGTTAACCTCACTAGTTCTCAGCTTACTCCAATACCACGGAGAATCGTTTACGTGGAAAAGTATCGGGAGTGCCCCCCCCATGCATGAGAAAATGTCCACGCTACCATGTCAACATGTACGGAGTAAACCGTGACCTTGCTGATGAGGATATTTGGGTACAGTGCTGAAATAAATTATGCGTACAGCACTCAATGGAGAACACAACAGCTAGATGGGTCTTGGGACACTCAGTCACACCATGGTCACACCGACACTGTATTTCATGACACTGGTGTGAAAGTAATCATAGTCCGGCAGGTATCATAGTCCGGGCTCCATAGACGACAACGGAAATCATGAAACTAATGTTGCGTGAAGAGTCAACTGAATCGATTGCCCTATTGTTCACCATTGTTACCGGACTGTGAGTCCGGAGGACTATATCTCCCGCCACACCGGTGTAGAAGTAATTATAGTCCGGCGTACTCATAGTCCGGGTACAATGGTGAACAATAGGGTAATCGATTCAGTTGACTCTTTACGCAACATTAGTTTCACGCTTTATTCCGTTATCGTCTATAGAGCCCCGGACTGTGGCCCCCGCCGGACTATATCTGCTTTCACACCGGTGTAAAGAAACTGAGTGTCCCCCATGAGAGAGTGTCCTAGCTACCATAGCAACATGTACGGAATAAACCGTGACCTTGTAGACGAGGCCATTTGGGTACAGTACTGAAACAAATGATGCATACAGCACTCAATGGAGAACACAAAAGACATATCGGTCGTAGGACACTCAGTCACACGGACACTGTAGTATATGACACCGGCATTACTTTGGTTTAAGAGGCAGCGATCGATAAGTCACGAACTTTTTTACGTGTGCTAATTTATTGTACATGGACAGGTTATTGGTTCACACCAAAGAACGGATTAAATCTTATTAATGCAAAGAGCGGTTAAGACCTTGCTAAAATTTCGGCCTCAATCCACTCCATGTAAAAGGTGTATTGATTTTCTTGGCTTATATCAATTCATGCGGTTCCTCGGGCGGGAAGCTGATCTATAACGAACTGAAGGACAATAACATCAAAGACATGGTAAGCACATAGCTGATAGAAATGCTTCAAATAGCCAATGCAAGTCAACTGAATGGGCGTATGAACCCATGGATATACAATAATGCTATTGTACCCAAAGTGACATGGGAGTTAACCATCTATAACTTCCAAATTTCCTACATCGAAAGTCTGGAAGCTACTTGCACCAAATACCTGAAGCAATGGGCAGGTATAAGCAGATGCACCATCACCAGTGCTCTGTACAGGAGCAGGGAATACTATGGCCTGCAACTGAAATAATAATAATAATAATAATAATAATAATATATATTGGCTTTTATAAAGCGCCATTTCATCAAGATCACAGCGCTGTTGCCTCCCCATACTTAAGCCCAAGTTTCAGTCAAATGTATGCAAGTAACTAAGTACCATCTGAACAAGCACTCTAAAGATGTTAGTACACAAACATTCTACAGAAAATGCATGGAAAGTAAAAAGACAAAAGCCAGATGAAATGGTGTAAAAGAATTAGAACAGAAAGGACGCCATCTATTTCTGAATGAAATGGCTAGAGGTCAGACTGACAGAGCCAGTCTTGGTTACAAAAGAACCAAAAGCTGATCCAAGACATGAGTCGTCAAGAACAAAGGAAATGCCTCACCGGACTAGTAAAAGGTGTAGATGAGGAAGGCATGTTGGTCTAACTTTACGGATGTGCGAACCAAGGGCCGGGCAGTGGTTGAATTGGGAGTCTGTCATGCAGGTCGACACCTCCTGGAAGAAACTTTTGTATGCCTGGACGCCAGAGCTGCTGTCTTTCCACATCAACGCAATTCGTGATTTGATCAACTTTCCTCCCCTACCAATCTGAAGCTGTGGGGCAAGACCAATCTAGGACTCTGCCAATTATGTCATCATCGTCATTGCACACTGTTCCACATCCTCAACGGTTGTAGCTACTCATTACAGAGCGGAAGATACAACTGGCGCCGTGACCAAACACTGCAATCTTCACAGGTCTGGCACCGTACGTCGTGGAGGCAAACAGGAAAAAAATCATCAAACCTGAGAATTTGAATTCCATCTCTACAATAGTCTTTCGCACAGCTGATGGTACAACCTATCGAAATCCAGTCTAACCAATGCCTAAGACAGAGCCAACCAACATTCTGAAGAAGACCAATGACTGGATATTCCTGATGGATGAGGAACAAGAACAAATAGCGTTCCCTCTAGAAATAACTGAGGCAGCTAAGAGACCAGATATCACCATCTTTTTTTACCAAAACAAAGACGGTGTTCATCATAGAGCTGACGGTCCCTATGGAGGAGAACCTATCCAATGCATATGCTAGAAAGATGTACAAATACCAAGATCTAGTGGCTGACTGTGAAAACAGAGGATGGTCTACATAATGCCTGACATCCTTGGGCATTCCTAAAGGAAAGTGGAAGGCTATAACTGATAGAGCAGCCAAAATTGCACTCAGAGCAGTGCAGATGGAGCTTTGTCACTCAATGCTCAGCAGAAGCTCTAAGGCATTCAGACAGGTGGAGCTACAAGCAACTCCAGCAATATGCTCTGAGGGAAGTGGAATGGTTGAGCGCTTACAAAACCAGGTTAACCCGCCAAAGTCTGGTCCAAAGCCCAGAGACCTCAGAACACACTGATCTAGACAAAGAGATACTTCATAAGGTGAATTTTCCCTACTAATTCACCTTCACAGAGAGAAAGAGATATACCAGAAGTGCTTACATTATCTTAAAACGGATAAAAGTAGGCTCCGTAGGTGACAGCGCTGGCGTTCTAACATTGAACTATTCCTGCAATCTCTTAGAATAAAATGGGGTCGTCCCAACCTTCTAATGAACTTGACATAAATAACATTTTACCCTACGTGAACCAACACGTTTCAATATTATACTTTCAGCGAAGTGGACACAACCATGCAGAGGGAGACTGGAAATTGATATCGTAAACATGTAGGATGTCGCTTATCACTTAGTGAGATAAAGTGTAAGTAAGAGTCAAAAAATCGCTTGCATGTGCTTCTATCATGCAGACTATAGCGTACATACATACGTCACCGCAATTATAAAGAAATACAAAGAATTTAAATAAAAATCCCTCTAGGATATCTCATTTTTGATATGAAAAGGATACAAATTTTAGAATTAATGCCAAACAACATCAGACAAATTCTACGTGTCAATTTGCTTTCATGTGGTCGAATTTAATTATTGAAAAAAAGTCACTACTGATGACGTCATATAAATTTTCTTAATTAATATCTTGTTTTGAAAAAAGAATCTCAAAAATCCCGCACATACAGTTTTGTTGATAAGCTCTTATGTAGTGAAGATTGCAGCTTCAGAACTGTAAAAATAAACGTCCCGGAGTGAAAATGTTAAAACCTAATGTATTGCTTAAAAGTTGCGTTTGCAATTGGGGAAATATGACGTTATGTACGTACTTGTACAAATACGTACTTGTAGACGCTTCTTCTGGACTGTCATCCGGTAAATCAATAAAGCCTTGAAATTGCACTGTGAGAAAAGAGTAATATGCAGGTATAAATTTCCTCCCAAAATTGCAAAGAGGACTAATTTTGAGCAACGCCCAGCAGAAAGCAATTACGGCTTCATTTTCAATTGGTTCGCACACAACATTGGGGGGTGCGAGTTAAGGGACACTGAATTAAAATGTTCATCTAATGTCGTTCCTCATTCAAATGTCGGCGGGATATGCAGGATTTGAAAAGCTTGAAATCCCCTGAGTCAATCAGCGAGCTTGGAAACATTCCAGTTGAGTGGTCTTAAATTTACAGGTCAGTGAGTTGTCGAGTGGTTTGATATGATTCGCACTTTAACGCAGTTAACTCTGCATGCGTACAGGCCTCATCCAAAAAATCGCGTACGGCATACACTATGTTGAACAAATGTAAGCCCGAGCCCTTGTTTTAAGCACCTCGGCAACACTGTATTCTACAGTTGTGCTTTGCAATAGTCTTTGTGAATTGAAGCGCACAAGTACATTATTTAAGGTCACGTGGTGCAGTTTCAACCATGCAAACAGTTTTTAATGTTGTATAAATAATGATTTATAAAAATATTGACTAGTATACATACCCATGAATACTAACATTCATGCAGGGCAACATGTCATTGCTCACATTCTTGCCGCCACCACCACCTGTTGGCATTAACTTGATGGTGTGTTTACACATTTGGATTATGACTGGATTATTGTTAGGTTACGTATAAATTAGTTTTAAGTAGAAGGAGGATGAGATATATATAGGCCGAGGCTAATCTTGGAAAGTGATTTCTTTTTCTTGAATGGCTCAAATAACGTATCGCGCGTAATATTCAGAAGTGAATAAAAAAAAAATTGTGCGTTGAAAAACCCACTTTGACCCTGAGCTTTTACTACTCAACTGTGACGCAGTGATGTTTGCCTATTTTTGACTTTCTGTGCTGAAAAAATTACTGTAATTTGTTCAGAACTGATGTCATATGAAGATATCAGCGGCTTGATCCAGAAAGATTTGTCACAACATTCAGTCAAAATAATGGAACTGAAAACCTGCTTAACTGTTAAATCCCATTGGAGGGAATGGGGTACAAATAGATCATCCGCGAAAATCTTTCTATCTATCTCATTTCTTCTCACCAAATTCCTCCTTTCCTCCTTCATTTTTTTTCAGCATAGAAAGACGAAAATATTCAGATCATGGAAACATCACAGTTGAGTAAACAGTCAGGGTCCAATAAGTTTGTGTTTTTTTTCATGGACATTTTTTTGGATTCAACTATGTAGCTTTTCTGTATATCGTAAATACTCTCCTAGCATTTGGAAATTGACTACGCTTTGGTTAGAGCAACGTACAGGTAGTATTATAGTAATAAAACGTCGTCTTTTGTGATTCCAATAATCATAATATTATTGAGTAGAAAAAATCTTTAATTCCCCCAAGGCAATCCAAATTTGGAAGGCTGAGCTTTCGGCAACCTAGCGAATGCCATCATCAGACCAAACTAAACAGTCAGATGTGCACCTTTATTATATACCTTTCAATAATAAATCCAAACCTCAGCTGTTTTAAAGTTGTTGGAATTCAAAGTGCAACGTGAAAACATTGAATTTCAATATTGAATCAACATTGAAACATGCAGTAAATATTTGTATAAATTAAAAAACACAAACACAAACAAGCCAAAAAAATATGCCCGAAGTGTGACAACCATCCAATACTTATGCAAACCGTTAAGCTAACAGAAACATTCTAACTCTTTTAAGTAGGGATGCCGAACCTATTTTGTTCTTTAATGTCGGCACACTTAATGTTTATGTTTTTTGTTACACAATCAATGAAGCATATTTAAGAAATAAAGGGTTTGCAGTGTCATTTATGGGCGAATAATGTGTCCGAGGTCAGAAAAACTAAATAATTGGCGAGGCGCAGTCAAGCCCAAGTTTTTCTGGCCGAGGATACATTATGAGTCCATAAATGACACTGCAAACCCTTTATTTCTATTCTATTACCAAAAACAGCTTCATTTAATAAGGAAATGCATTGGCGACCCATTATTGCAGAATAATGGGCAGTAAACTGACCAATCAGAATGCTGCATTTTCAATAATGGGCAGCAGAGGTAATAGAATGTTGTATTATGGGTCATGATACCCCTATTGATAATAAAATAAAGTTTTTTATTTATTGTTAGGAAAACTTTAAAAATGAGTTTATCATTGGTCAATGCAATAGACGCAATAGGTTAGGCATCTCTATTTTAGGTAAGTCAAAGGAACAAAGAAAGGAATAAAGATGTAGATACGAGAAGATCCCGAAATGTGCTTTTACATAATGTTTTATATAATATGTAAGCTTATATAAGCTTGAGCTGGAGGAAGACGCCCTGTGAAATCGCAAGAAGGAGATCATTTTGGGGTAAACATTCATGTCACTAAACCTTTGTATCAAGTTTGTATGTACCGTTGATTGTTGCATTGGGGCCGGATACTCACTAATACATTTCTAGTCAATAAAAGTCACCTCGAATAATGAATGTTGCCGTCGAGTGCTGTCAATCATATCCGAGAGTCTCCAACTCTATGCAGAGATAGTATGTAGCAATGCTTGTCTCATGAATTGGGTCAAGATGCCGTGGAGTTAGCGATTTATTATTAGTGTCATTATCTGAAGGAGCATTTCCGAAGGGAGCCAGTTCTTTGAAGAAGGGAGTATTTCCGTCTTATATAGATTGGCTATAAATCAAACCAGAGTTAAGGCCACGACTGTGAGGGTGGAAATATGAAGCCAGCGGTTAAGGAGACACGAGGACATTTCCAGAAAAAATAAAGGCTGATTAGTATAGCAGGCACGGTTTAAACTATTCTGTTTTACTTGTTTGTTCGTTAAGCCACTGTAAGTTTGCGTCCTCAGAAAATCTCATTGTTTACCTTTCATTTTTGTTGATCATGCAGAAAGCGTTAGAGCGTCCGCCTCCCAGTCGGGAGGTCGCGGGTTCGAACCCCGGCCGGGTCATACCAAAGACTCTAAAAATGGTACCTAGTTCCTTCTTGTCAGGCGCTCGGCACTTCAAGATTGGAGTAGGGGAGTTAACACGCGTAGCTACCAGACGACTAACCCCCCTACTGTAGCTTTCACTGCATTGGCAGACGCGTGGCCTCGGGTTATGGAAACGGATAGGCACCGCATTATGCGCCAATCGGCGTGGAAAGGAAATTAATTATCACTAATGATTAAAAAAATTAAGTTAATTGGTTTCTAATATTTTTTCTCTTCTAGTCTGAACTGACTTCCCGATAGAGAGACATTCCATTTCAAATTAGAAAAAGTCTCGAAAGCTCTAGCCGTTTACAAACAAACAACTAACTCTTTCGAGAAGAAACGAAATGACTATCAGAAATTGAAGGTCGAGAGAGGGAAAAACTATTTCTCTCAGTTCTTCTTTTATCCTTTTCACTATCCAAAAACCATCTACTAATAATCATAATCATGTGGATGACATCAAATTATTGTGTGAAGTATTCTTCGATACAAAATACTGCTGGCAAAATTGTGTCTAATCATTTTAAACTTGCAAAGAAAATATCTTCATCAAAAATGTTGATTCTTTTACTAAAACAGGTCATGGATGGAGATTTCAAAGAAACTCCAAGGATGCCTTTACACTTTGAACGGTACTGGAATTTGTTGGTGGATTTCACTTGCAAATATGTATACAGCAAAGCAAAATCATCCATTATAATCATGCATCATTACAGTCGAATCTTAATGGCAAACATTCTATATTAAATGATACTCTTTACTAAACCACTTAAGAAAACATTTTACAAAAGTACATTTACAGTGGAATGAATTTACAAATATATAGACAGTGCATGTACACTTTGGTCATCATTTGTGGACTGAAAAGAATCGAGCTGAAGGTATTGCATTTCCTTGTGCAGAGAGAGACAATAGATTGGTGTATGGGCTTGATACAAATTTGTAGCTTGAAAAGGTAAATTAAAGAGACACTGGCACATTTGAAAAATAGTGCGCCCTCTAGATTTTTCAAATCGATATTTTTGCATGGTTGTAAAGCTTTTATATACATTAACCCTCACCTGAATCGATTAAGACCAAATCAGTATCCTTATGGGTAAATAGAACGATTTTATAATTAAACGTCGCCGGCGACGTTTAATTCAGCAGACGACGGAAATGTTATTTAATAGAGGAAAACGCACGCCGTATGCATGTTTCCCAGGGCATGCACCCTGTTTGACCGGTCTGTGACCTTGTGGTTTTAATATCAATGAGTACGAGTCCATGATATTCATGCAATATGCACATTTGTTGATTTAAGTTATGGAAAACTTGAAAGTTAGCCTACAAATTACGTGGATGTCTTTAACCTCTTATTAACGCCCCTCTCTACTACTACTACTACTACTACTACTACTACTACTACTACTACTACTACTACTACTAATACTACTACTACTACTAATACTGCTATTGCTACTGCTACTACTACTGCTACTGCTGCTGCTACTACTACTACTACTACTACTACTACTACAGCTACCGCTGCTTCTACTGCTTCTACCGCTACTACTGCTGCTACTTCTGCTACTGATACTACTGCTACTACTAACAACAACAACACCATCGACATCAACAACATCATCAACAACAACATCATCATCATCATCATCATCAACAACAACATTAACAAAAACAACATTAACAACAACATTAACAACAACATTAATTGTAAATTTCCGGAATGAAGGTCATTGGTGATGTTTGTGACACACATTGTGCATATAAGTAATGTAAATTTCAAGGTGTTTGGTATTGTTCGGTTTGCGATAAATAAAATTACATATAATTGAACAAATTAACATAGTGTCCAAACAACGTCTAAATTAAACGTTTCCATTAGCAATGGAAACAAATTGTACCCTAAACTTTGACAAAAAGTCAAGATAGTAAAATCAAATTACAAGAAAAATCCAAATCATTAAACGTTAATTTTGTATGAACTATGTTCTTGTACGTTGGTAAATATAGACTTTAGCTTTTGCTTAACGCAAAACTAAGCACTATACTAAAAAACCCTAAGATAAAACTTGAAAGCCTAAAACTATAAGGAGAATGGAAATAATGTTACGGTGAAAAATCACCAACAAATGATAGAACAATCTTGAATTATTAAATCATTTCTTCCCCAAAACGATTAAATTTATATCGCTTAAGTTGAAATACCTGAAAGAAAGGAATCTTAAATGGTTGATTTCTTAATGAAATTGGCTCTTCGGGAAGCTCGTGATAAAGGCGGGAATTGTGTATTATACACCGAAATAGTTTCAAAGTACAATGGAAGGGCTTACAGAGAGAAATTTTATTTTAGCTTTCATTTCGTTAAAAAAGTACACCGTACCTCAAAATTAAAATAAATATATTGCACTTTTCCCTCAGTAATGCGAATAATATTATGATTAAAAACAGACAAAGCCTTGTATATAAATAATGACCGCTCTCTAAGGTTTCAATGAGCCTGTGAAACCCTATACGCCTCATAGAGTACACAAGACCAATGTAGCTACTATTTATTTTGCACAAAATGCATTGTCAATGCAAGGTAGATATGTAAGTGTTAAAACCGACGCTTTCTTGCGTTCATTTAAATCAATGGATTATCAACACAAGACAGTCCGCCACCAAGACAGCACTGTAATCTTTTGCAGCTAGATGTTGTCTTGCGTTCAGGAGACATTCTTTCCCAACAAATTCCCAGTGGCTCAGAACGTTACAATGTTAGAAAACAAAATTAATCACGTTGTTTAAAAATTTTAAACAAACACGGTGTACCATGGTCATCGCTAACCTTGTTTTAAAATAAGCAACTTGTTTAAAAATTAAACAATTTTTTAAAAATTAAACAACCTTTTGAAAATTAAACAAACTTGTAAAAAAATAAACAAATTGTTTAAAAATTTTAACCAACTTTTTTCAATAAAACAAAAAAACAACCTAAAACAAACAAAAACCAACTTTTTTTAAATTTTTTAAACAAAGTGATTAATTTGACTCTTAAACAAGGTTGAGCGATGACCAGGGTAAACAGAAGTTGGTTAAACGCTAAGGTTCTGTTTGCCCTAATTTGCAGCCCAAATAACAAATTTCATTTTTTAGTGCTGATTTGGGGTTGTCCCAATATGACCTTAATGTGGGATAAATTTCGTACAAAAATTCCTCGGCGGAAGTGGTTTCCTTAGGGTGGGAGGGGGTCCCATGGACCCCCGGCACCAAGGAGTGAAAACCCATTGCGTCATTAAGTGTTAAAGATTGCGAGTTTGTTTAAAATTTTTAAAACGTTATACAACATTGTTTAAGACAAATTATAACAACAAACTAAACAATTTTGTTTATAACTTAAACAACTGTGTTTAAAACTTAAAAACAGCACTTTTAAACAACCCCTCTTTTTAAACAGCCAACAATTTTAAACAGTGTTCAAACAGTGTACCGGATAAGGGCAACCACTCTCACCAAATGATTACCAAAATGGGAATTCATGTCATGTGGAAGTTATGTGAATGTTACAAGGACTAGGATTATCCCACAAAACTTGCTCTGCATCCGTTGATTTCATTTACTTTTAGTAATGTTTTATATACTAAGCTATCTTGCACATTGTTGGGTCTTTAAATGTTTGTCTGCGTATTTGACGATTTGTCGGCTTCAAAATTCATTATCAAAACCCGATGTAAACAAAGCAATGAAGCTCAACGTGTGTACTGGTTTTTTTGTCTTTTTTATCATGAATTGTTGTTGATCATGCAGAAAAAGTAGTTTTGCCAGTTGGAAGGTCCGAAGTATGATTTAGAATGTGGTGTCATTGTACTAGAATATTTTTACTGGTGACTGAATGTATTTTATTAGAAATATTGTATGACTTCAACCACAGAATTCGCTATTTAAAGAGTTTGAATTTTAAAACTGGATTCTGAAAGGGAGTCAACTTTAGACTGGGTTAAAACAGGGTTAGTATACATGAGTGGACCCTTTCAAAATATGTGAAAGTTAATTTTAACTCACCCCGTGAAGCAATTTGTAGAGTAAAGTATGTTGGAAGAAAAAGTCCACTCATGTTCGGACGAACCCTGGTTTTAAACCGGGTCTAAAGTTTGGACTCCTGCCTAAATTCCGCCTAAATGTTTTTTAAACAAAATATAAATCTTGCAATGCCCATGTAGGCACTTTCGAATATCGTGATGCCAAGAAAAAGTGACGATCAGTAGAATGAAATATGAAAATAGAACAAATCCGTATACATTTGACGCTTAGCGTGCACGTTGAAATATATAGACCAAATATTTGAACGAAATTGTTTGCAAATTCAGGCAGGCATTTTTTTTTAATTGTGTGTGGTTGGTATCATTTAAATGTTAACCTTTTAAATTAAATTTTAGATTTCATTCACGTGAAGTAACCAAGTTAACTGGAATTTTGAGATTGGAGACGTTCGATTGCTAATATTTGAGACAGTGTTTTAATAGAATTAGACGTTCTTTTGGTTATATATTACGTCCATTCAAAGAAACAAATAATGTCTTCTCAAGGGTGTTCTACCACATTTACTCTATCTGCATGTTTATACTCTATCAAATTATTAATGATATGTAAAAATCGTATTTGTTTAAAATATCAAAAAATAAAAAAAGTAAAAATATCAAAATGAAATATTTTATCCACTGATTATTTGTTCGTTAGTTACGGTTTACAGATGGTAAACTGTTCTTTGTGCACTATTACACTGTCAATAACGCAATTTAAGAGACCATATGGTCACACCAAAATACAAAGCCGTCATTTGAATATCAAACAAGCCCATAGCTGCCGCCCACGTTAATACCTACAATTTTCTTTACATGATTAATTGATATTTTGTTTTGATCATGTAAACATTTATAATTTTAAATAAAAATAATATTGATTATAATCCATTCCAATCGTGTGTGGTAAGAGATTAGGTTGGGAATCATTGGGTATGTCGGGGTTTTATACCATAGCACAAAATTATGGATCATTTTTTATGATCTGATTATTGTTAGAATCGCTTATAAAAATATATGAACTAACACAATAAAAATAATTTAAATAATACAGATTCTATCAATTTTTTAAAATTACGGCAGAATGAAATATTAATTATTACCTATTAATGGTTTGTCATTTATTATTTGGAAGGTCTCACAAATAATTGTTCAAAACAGAAAATAAGCAATTGCAGTAGTTATTTTTCACTTGTTGCGCCTCATGATGCATGTATAGTGTTTATTTACATGGGGATCCAATATCTTGTGTTCCGTTTCGACTGTGCATCTTCAACTACAAAATATAACTATAATGGTGCAATTATCGTGATGATGTCATCAATATTCTTTGATCTGTGAGTGATTGCTCCAATCAGAAAATTAAGATTTTTGATGACTGTACACAAGGATAGGTATAAGGCATATTTCTACACTTCCCAACAAGTGGATAAAAACAAAAGCGCCTAAACGGACCAAACTTCAGGACCAAAACACAGTAAATTCAATGGAGGAGTCATATCTGTCTAATACTGCTGTTAGTCCTTTTTCTATCAATTTTCATTGAAAAACAAAAATACCTATGCTGATTTTTAAAAAACTTATACTCCAATTTTTCGCTATTCCTACACAATTAGATATTTTTATTTCTTCGGGTGGATCACTGATAGGGTCTTTTTTATTATTCCCCACTGCGTTTCAAAACAAAATAGTGGTAGTTTTTTTACTTGCAAAAACCTATTGTTTTCAAGGTGGTGGTGGAGGTTGACGGTTGGGTTGTGTGTGGTGGGTTGGGAGGGGGGGATGAAGAGGGGGTGCGGTTGATGGATACCTATATTTTACACGTATTATAGGGCCTATATTTTTACACCATTTTTTTGGGGGGGGGGGCCGCGGAAAGGGGTCGCATAATTTAAAACGGGAACGCGCACGCATCTGGCCCATTACGCCCATATATGCCGACACACACACACGTTACCTGATATTTAATTTGCTACCCTAAACCTGAATAGCCAAGTGGTATAGTGAAAAATTCTATAGCATGTGGCGATCCAAAATAATGTAGTTTGTGGTTATCGATTTGTTATATTGCTCTTCATCGGCTTATAATTTCCCCAAATTGTTTAGGATGAATCATAAGGTCTGACCCTGTCGTTTATCAAAACTCTTTTTAATAAAAAATGAAATACGCCATTCTGTTGTAGTCCAGACTGTGCAACCTGTCCAAGACGCAGCATGTTTCATTGTTGACATTGTTTAGATCGAACAGACAAAAATCCTGGCGTATAATCAGCTGTATGGCGAAAATATTACCATTGTCCTTGATAATCCAAGCAAGCACTTCACCTGTTAGTGTATGGAAAGATTAGGTTAACCGGGTAATGACGAAGTGTTTTGCTACGTAAACACTGACTAACGCGGGGGCATGGCAATTTTAACAATTACACAAAGTGGTGGCTGATTTGGTATAATACATAGCTATGGCCGGTCTCCTCTTGGTACCAAATGAGAACCAATAATGATCTTTTGGCACTCACAATTGACACATGAATGTGAAGTTCAAATTTGATGCCCCGATATTTTTTTAAAATAAGATTTGCTTTTGGTCATCTGAGAAAATAGTATTCTGGACAAATAGAGTTTCATGCTTATTCTGCAATACGTTAGATGTGGTTTAGTAATCATGAGCAAAACAAAATATTGAAGGGTGCACACCCTAACACTCGGATTGACGACCTACCCTTGGTACGTTCAATTTTTTATACTAAAAGTGAGCTCAGAGATGCCTGAAAATAATCTAAAGCCGGGGTTTGTGGTGTGGGTCATATGTCATTTGAGTGTGTTTTGGTGACGGATGAAAAACTTTAAAGGGTAGCAATAACCAACTCTTTAGACCCAAAGTAACTTTTTTTATATCATGTATATTACATGACCCAACATGCCAGATCATCCTTAAGGTGTGCACGGAGTTGCCCTAGTGATATGTGCCCCTTACAAAATACTTAAAAAAAATAGCCATCAAAAAAATAACCTTACCACCCACACCCAGGAAGGGCCTACACTACACCCTCGCACACTTCCCCAAAAAAGGGCCCCCACATATGAATCATGAGTGACAAAGCACGAAAGTAGAGATATGAAGCACATCTATAAGATATCATACGGTAACGATGAATATGAATGTATATATGAGTTTGGCTAGGCCACATCTATACCCTCAATCCATGCTTTATATAATCGTTGCTTCTGGCACTTTTTTACAAAAGCGCCATTTGGGTACAATACCATCTGTACAAATTTGGCGCTTTATGTACTACTATACGGCTTGTGCACGTCTAAAGCGTGCTTTGAGTTTATATTTTCCTCGGCTTAGTTTACTCTTATGTAACTCTACTCGCTCATGTATTCATTATACTAACCCTTCTTATTAATAACTTTATTCCAGTTATGAAGCCTTCCGCTTCACTTGATCGTAATAAGCCATTTTTTCACTACCAAGAGCTCCTTTCGCTGCTTCGGATCACGTAAAATATCATACAACATTCTTTTCCTCTTAACCCTTTATTCCTATATTTCCCTGTCTAATGTGATAAATGTGTTTGTAGTATTATTATTTTTGTCTTATTTGGGAAATGTACTCTTTAATTACACATGGTCTTTTAAATCCTTTGCCTTTGAATTGCTCACTTAAATCACACCCTTCTAAAGAAACCCATTCAATGAAGCTGGTGTACTTCCTCCAATGCCATCCATGCCGTTTGGTGGCAGAGATATGGCTCTTCCATACTCCATTCAACTTCAACGGTAAGGAATAGGGGATTCGATTCAGTCAGTTGACTCTTCACGCACATAAGTTTCATCATCACGCTTTATTTCCGTTGTCGTCGCTGGAGCTCGGACACTGTGATCCGGGCGGACCATATCTTCTTTTACACCGTATTATACTAGTGCAACATCTACCCTGAACGAACCTTAATAATTCCAACCTTACATTATTCAATCAAACATCAGGAGCCTGTAATAAGCACTCCCCATGACATATAAATTTTGTGTGGTGACAATGCATCAACAAATTTGACATAACAGGGTTTTTTTTTCTGAAATTGTTCTTGCGATGACGCACGCTTTAATCGATATTGGTGATTTTGCATTGAGAATGGTATTAGGCGGGATCGCCAAGGACGGCGGAGTTTCGCCTCTTATTAACGCTAATATGAATTATATAGCAAGAAAAATTTTTTCAGATTCCTGATTCTCGTTTTATTGAAGTTTCAATAAATTCTACTAATATCTTTATCAGTGTAGTTTATTACCTCCACGTCAATCATAAAATACTTTTTGGTGCAATTCGATAGAGTTTTAATACAATCTATATTACAAAAAAACACAACTTTGTGGGTTTGTTTTTTTGTTTGTTTGTCCGGCTATGCTTTTCCCGCTTTAACATACGGAATATAAATTTTGGTATGGTGGTAGAGCTCCGACGTACTAGGTTTTTGTGGTCAACGTTTCGAGGGTCATTGGGGGTCAAAGAGTCATCCAGTGGAGGGGTCATTATTGTGTAACTTGGCCTCGCGGGGGCCCGCGCTCAGCGCGGGTGGCGGATGCACTAGTTTTCCACTTAAAAAATACATCGTGGTCCGGTCGGCTGCCGTCGCGGTTTTTTGAATGTGGGCTAAAGGTTTACAGCGACACCACCACTGTCACTCCAAGCCCTCCCTCCTCTTTCCTCCCACAGTTAACAATCAAACTCCACAACATCCTAGTAGCCCTTACGGACTCACACGGCATGCAATAATTAGGGTTAACATTTTGACCGGCCAAGGTCACATGAGGTCGCAAGGTCCACATGAGGTCACCACATATCACCCACCCCTCCTTTTCACCAAGTTACCTCCATCGTAGCCTTACGGAACTCATAACGGCATGCAATATAATTTAAGGGTTAACATTTTGACCACACACACACACACACACACACACATACACACACCTACACACCCCCCCCCCCCCCACACAACACAGAATGGGTTTACACATGAATCAGTTTGACTAAAATTGGTATTATTATTAGGCGTGTTAAAATTCTTTGTTACCACCAAGAGTATTCTTGTCATATTTTTTATTAATTAATATTGTTATTAAAAAAAAAATATTGTTGTTGTTGTTTTGTTATTACAGTTTTTTGGACAAACGGTTCCAAACACCGATTTAGCATCTTCTGCAAATACATCAGCTTCTCAGGATAATATTGAGTGTGAAAATCTCAATATATTGTGACATGGAAAATGAGCTTTGCTGGTCCAGACTTAATAATAACAATCAGTTTTTATAGTGCTTAATCACACCCGTAAACAGTCTCATCGCTGCTGTCGATTATTATTAGCCACTTCAGAATCGGCCCTCCCACAATCTTTTTTCTTGTGCTGGCTGCTCAAAGACATGCCTTACAAGCGCACATGTCTATCAATGTTTAGATTGTAATATTCCCCATAACAGCTCCCCAGATTTCGTTTGATCGACGAGGCAATAAGATTAAGTTCTTGCCCAGGGACACAAAGATGTTTAACGCACAGCGGGGCTCGAACGCACGATTTTATTTACGGTCCTTAGAATATACTGATGAAGTTACTCTTGTTTTATAAAATGTAATTAAATGATGAATAAATTACCTCTCCTCCTTACCAACAAAAATATAGGCCTAACAAGGACATCACCTCATATGCATCAACCTCAAGCCAATTAACATCGACGGCCTGAAAACGCCCCCATCTTCTAGACTGGCATACGTAAAAGACACCCCGTCCGACCTTCATATCGAATTTTAAGAATTAATTTACAGAGCCTTTAATATCCACTGTCCTGTCAACTAACATTATTTTCTAACTATACTCGCCTAAATACACTAAAAAGAACAGTATGCTTAGTAATTGTGACTCAAATGATTAATCGTAACCTTAAAGTGCAACGACAGATTTTTAGACACTTACCCCAATATATTGTGTCTCATAAATAGTAATTTCATATAGATTAGACACTCAATAGATTCTTACCATTGTATTAGGCTACAGAATGTCTTAAAAGAGAGAAAAAGTTGATTTGACCTGCTTATTTCCACCATAAAACATATGCTGAATTGCTCCTACACAAATTGAAAATTGCACAATTTTTGTACCAAAGAAGCATTTCCACAGCTTAACCCTTTCAGATGGGATATTTTATGGATCTTTTCATCAGGGCAAAATCAGTACTTTCTATTTTTTAGGGACACGTGAATATGTGAAATTCTACGTTTCACATTTAATTCAATTATTTTTTATAGTATTCAACATATGTCCATAAAGGCTATAAATTTTTCCCAATTCCCCCTAACCTGATTTCATTGTTGAACAGCACAAACATACAATACTATTAGTTACGGGTAAATCGTGCAAAATTAGTAACAATTGAAGAGTGTAGAATAAGATGTACTTAAGTCCTTCAACTTAGTTCTAAGGAGATGTACTCCACCTTTTTTCAATAAAGCATTAAATTAAAATAACAAGCTTTTTCATTCGAAAAGTTTGTACAAAATATAATTGTGTATATGTTTGGTGTTTCATTTTTGCCAAATTTGAGGTGAAAAAAGGAAAAGCTTATTTATAAAATTTTATAAACTTGCCCCATTTTTTCCTTATAACTTAGTTCTTAACACTTAGGTACTTCTTACTCTACACTCTTCAATTGCTCATTTACACTTGCTGCTGTAACTTAAATTGATTATTAAAGCTGTAATTGATACTTTAAGTGGATCAGACTCAATCAATTAAGTAATAATTCAAATTTTTAAAACAAGACAATGTGTTAACCAAAAAGACACAAACAAGCAGTAATTGAGTACTTAATTTTTAACTTCAAATATTGACATAGATGGCTCAAAACATCTTGTAGTAGTCCTTTCATGTTTTTGTGTGATAATAATTTATGTAACAAAATAAATGATCAATCGGTCCAAGCCTTTGACAGATCAGTAAATTCGCCAAAGTGTACATCTCTCTGTCAATATCGTCACTAAAACATCAATAACTACATTATGTTGAATGATTCGTGCAAAAAACTTACTGTTTTCTATAAGAATTCTATTTTAGTTTATGACATCATATGTCTTATGAATAATACGTTCCAATTAAGGTAATATAGAAACAGATCTACAGTTTCCGAAAATTTCGGGGCTATCTTTCTTATATATTGGGAATCCACTTTACGCAGTTTTTTAAAAATCGGGTACAGTAACTGTGGAGAGTGATATAATTAAAATCAACTTAGAGGGTATGATATTTCATGACTACCACTTATAATTCAATTTAATGCCATCAATGTCCCCTAACTTTTTCTACTTCCACGCTTCTTTATATTTTTTTAAATTTCATCCTCATTTGTGGGTCTAAACCAAGAATAATAAAAAATCTTTGCCTGAATGTTTAATAGTGGATGTACTGAAGTAGTTATTGAATTCAGTAGCATTTGATTTGGATAAAATATTTTTTAAATTTTCAGAAACCATTCAGATGAGTATTCTCATATTACTTTTTGACGTCGAGTAAATCTCTATAATAGTTTTGTCTAGACAATCGTAAAGTACAGTTAATCTATTTATGACTTTTTCTAGATTATGCATTGGGTTATGATGTTTCTGGGTACAATTCGTTTTTCTTCGTACACATTTCAAAAAAAGCATAGATAACCATGGTGACTTGGTATTACTTGTTGTGAAAAAAAGGTATCTCTTTTTTAGGAACACACTATAATAAATCTTGTTAAATGTAGCAACCAACTAATTAGAATATGATATAATTAAAATATTAGAATTACTACTGTTTCCCAGCAACATTTGCAATTCCATTTCAAGTACACAATATTTTTATCAGATAATTCCCGAACTCAACTTAGGTCATCTCTATTTTATATACAAAATGAGATGGAGTAATAATATCGGAGATGATCACTTGTGTCTGTCATTACAATACCCGAGGTTTGTTGGAACTTTTAATTTGTGAAAAAATTCGATAGAGTTGCTGATGTGGTTGGTATTTTTAGGCGGCTTCGTAATACTTGGAAAAAAGAATGCAAGAGAAAATGGTAATGAAATCATTCCTGTATGAATGTCTTCTTCATTTAATGGATTGATATTGAAAATCACCCATTAGATACGCAAGTCTACTGAGTTTTTAGTATCTCCATTCAATAACTCATCAACGTATTTGTTAAATATACAAAGAACTGATAGAGGGGGGGGGGGGGGGCGCACTTTGAGAGCACGTGTGGGCTAGGGGAAAAGCGCAGATTCGTGAGGCATTAGACGTAAATCGTGAGTTTAAGCCCAGCGGGTCAAGTGTTGGTCCCTGGGCAAGATACTTAATCTGAATTTGCCTGTCGACCCAAGCGAAAACGGGAAGCTGCTATGGGATATTAATAATCAAATTTCTGATAAGCTTGAGGCGCTGTAAGGCAGTCTTTGAGAAGCTCCCTATGTGAAAGCGAAGTGATTGTGGGCGATTTCTTGAAGGCGGCGTAATAATAATAATTGCAAGAGCGTTTGAGCCGTTTTTTTTTTGTTTTTTTTTTTTTTTTTGTTAAAGGGGATTAAGCGCTATATAAAACTGGGTATTATTCTTAAATCAAGACGATGTAGCACAATGTATTTTGTCCCGACCTTTCATTTACAAATAAACTTTTCAATATGATCAGCTGTGTGAGATCATTCGATATGAAAGATTCATATTACTGGCAGCACCCGGCTCTCGCGATTACCAGGCTTTCGCGATTAGTGAATCCCCGGAAATGCAAATTGTTCCGGCACAGCCTCCGCTACACCCACACACCAAATTGACGACTATACGACCTGTGATCTCCTAGAAGTACGGCGAAGAGAGACGAGAGAGAGAGAGAGGAGATGAGGATAGACAGACATATGCACTATCAATGATTTATCAAAATCAGAAATCGAAAAATCACAAAAAGTTTTTTTATAGATGTCACATACCCTAACGTGATTAGACAAAAGCAACCCATACGACAAAAACGGAATAATTTAGTATCACTGTCCTACGGACACTTATTACAAAGCAACTGAATGGCGGATACATCTTGGAAACGGCTGGTTTCTCCCTTTTCTGTCATGTTTCAATTGAAAAAATAACCTTTAACCCTTCAATTTTAGGCTACTCTTGCAAATTTGAATATTTGAGTCTTTCGGTCGATCACTGATAATCTATATAATACACTGGTATTTTCTTTGGTATAACTTTTAACAATTTTAATTAAGAAATGATATATTCACAAATACTCACTATTGTCACATATATGATTTTGGTAGACCAACGTTATCATTACATAAATTGCTATGCAAATTTTTAGTGTTTAGTTTAAACTCTTTACATATTTACATATTTAATTAATAAGGTGTATAAGGATATAACTTTTACAAATACACATTAATTTCCTGTTTTTTCTTTTTACAAGCTTTTGACAAGATGGACGCACTTGTAAGACCTAACGTAATGTGTGTTTATGTTGATGACTCAAAATATCTGATTTTATTATCATGTTTTAATGCTAAGCGATGCATTCAGTGAATCACAAGTAATTATCATCTAATCCAAATAATTGACTTCTACTTTTAAAAATATCAAAAATCTAAGGGCGTGGCCAGAAATCGTCGAACCCGGGCTATATGAAAATGCTATTATGCTCTCATCATCTCGTGAAGGAATTCCAGTACACGTTCCTTGCGACGTTTCGCACTTGGAAGAGGTAAAGTGGTTTGGGTGTGACGGAAAGATAGAAGAGAGGGAAAGAGAGGGAGGTAGAAAGAGAGGCGGGAGAAGAGTGTGAGAGTGAAACAGAGTAAGTAAAGGAATTTCAAACAATTGCTCTTCTGGTATAAAACAGAGTGGTTATTACACAATAGTTTTACCATTAAATTGTGTCCATTAATCTAATGGAATGTACACAACCACGGTAAAAATAACCAACATAATTTCTTGGAAACAAGTAAGGGAATACGATGCTATCTCTTATTAAGTCAAAGGTCAACTGACCTTCACAGATCGCAGATCAACGAATATCGATGAAGCGCATCTACGACATTCGGCATCACTATAATTTTATACATGTAATTGTAGATACAGTATACAGTTCTCGTCGGAAAATAAAATATTGGAGCCCGATGTGAATAAACAATATGCGTGCATTCTTGAGGCACAACAAGTGAAAAACAAACCACTGCATTGCTTATTTTGTTTTCGGTTTTGCCTTTCTTTATATCGTTTTTCACGAACCAAGTATTATCTAAACTTGAGATATATTTCTTCAGCTGATTTTGAGCCTACAGATTAAAAAAAAAAAGAAATGCGCTCATAATGATTCTGACGCCACGGTAAAAGAGTCTTCTTTCATTTATCTTCCATCTAAACTGTGCTCCTGTGTCCCGTGTTTTCAATGAATAAATTCCACCCAGACGTATATCATTTTCTTGTATACAATGTGTTATCATGTAGCTACTCTAACTTTTACCATCTACACAAAATATAGACTATATCCATTGAAATATAATTAAAAATTCATATATAAACGATCATCGTGAAGCTTACTAACGTAGACAACCAGTTACGTTATCAATTATTAAAATTCTTAGTAGCATGCTTTACTCATGGAAAACCCTACTTTTTACGTCTTGCTTATAAATCAAAACAAAACAAACAAGCAATCAAGGAAGCAAACAAACAACAAACGAACAGAAAATGTTGTCATACAATTTTGTTGACCTAACAAATTTCTCTATTTATGAACGGCCAACACATAGAAACAGTTCCAAAAGCAGCAGCAATAGCAGATACAAGTTTATAACTAAACGACATAAAATAACATTAATAGTTGCTTAAGAAGTAATGCACAAAACAAACGGCGTTGAGTCTATGCAAAAATGTAATTCATTACCAAAATGCAAAGACAAAGAATTATTTTTTTCTCTCTAAGCTAATTACCGTAGCTTCTGTAAGTAGAGATCTTTTAGCCATTGTCTGAAGTTATGATACACGTTACTAACGAAAGCAGTATCAAAAGGAGTACATAACGAACGGTGTCGCTGGACAGGGAAAACCGCCTATACTTTCAAAGGTCACAAACCTTTTGTAGTTGCAGGTAAGATTTAATATCTTCTTTCGCGTCCTTCGTAAATAATCCATCAGCCTTATTCGTGGAGTGTGATTGACTTAAGTGTAGCTTTGGCTAAGATAGGGAAAACAGTACTAAAAGCAACCGCAGAAACAACAAACGCCCTTTATTAATTATTTCTACTAATTTGCTTATCTAATTGGAACAATCGTTTCACATCCAAAGATATAGTTTCTAACATTATAACAACACGATTTGTTTTTAAGATAGAAGAAATAAAGACAATATTTCATACCAATAGGTTACCTATTTATAGAAGCAACCCAAAAAGTAGCAACAACAACAACAACAACAACAAATCGTAACGTGATGTTCAATTAAAATTAATATTCATTTACAACGAAAGTCATTTGTATGTTGCTTTCGATCTTGCGGTGCACTGGACTTGTACGTTCTAATTTCCCAACAGTAGAAATCGCAAGTCATTCTGGGCTTTAAGGAATGTTCAGAGACGCGCATCAATTAGCACTTCAGCTTCATTAAATGAGCCATCGCAATTTTGTGGAATGCTCTCTATAGGAACGGTACAAAATTGATATTATTTACTAAATGATCCATTAGCCTTACCGAAAGTGAACTGGACACGCCTTTTATAAAAGCTTTTCTCTCTTGGTCAAGTAAATTCAAGGACATTACTTAGTACGAGCCTTGATATTTGCCATGTACGTGCAGAGATGATGAATATTATTGACATTATGGGTTTGGCTTTCTATCTTTGTGTGGATTGGATAATATTATATGCTTATTAATTAAAGCAATGGTCCGAGATTTCTTGCCAAAATATGGAAACAAAATGTTCTCTAATTTTGGTTTAAGCAAAAGCGTATGTCTCAATAAAATGACAAATTTGATTTTAAAAGATTAACAAACAGATCCGCGACCTCCATCTGTGTTGCCGGGCTAATTAAAGTAGTGCGAGGTGCCCAATATTAAAGACTGACTCGAAATATATTTTTATGTGTATTAATTAAAAAAATAGTTAACTAGAACTAAAGATAGAAATGCTAAATTCCTAGTTTTGAGACACAGCGAATTTTTCGTTTTGATGTAATAAACATGTATGTCTAGTATACATGCACCATAGGAATTTTATTACAAAGCTGTGATTTTCTACATGAATGAATGATAGCGATTTGAGCTTAGATATTTCACACAGCGATTAGTAGTGGAAAGGCATTATATTCCTTAACTGCTTTCCTTAACTGCATTTAAGTACACTTTTGAAAAAAAATACGGAACGGACCCGTACCTTGTTTTAGGGGGAAATTGCCCCTAGATCTAACGAGAAAAATAACGCTATATACCTCCTTGTTTTGCGGTGATCGTCAGATTTTCCTCTAGGAACGTTAGTGATATATATATGCCAAAAAAATTGAGGGTGCCATGTTCAGACAATCTCTGAGTCAGCCTTTAATTACAAAGATTGTTTTTGGTAGCTAAACCAAAGATAGTTTTTGGTTCACTAAAATCAGTCCAGTGGATTGAGCGCTCGCCTCACACTCCAAAGGTTGTGGGTTCGAGCCCCGCTGCGGCCAACGTATTGTGCCCTTGAGTAAGACAATCTCAATTACTCCTCTCCACCGAAGGTGTATAAGGTAACAGACTCGTTGTGCGGGAGGTGTCCCCCCACATAAGGAACGAATGGTGAACCCCACACAGCAAAAACTATACGGAGGAGTCTGGCCCAAAACGCTAAGGAAAGAGAGATGGGCACTCCGCGCACGAGCTTGCTCGGCACGACACTTTACACTTTTTTACTAAAAATCAAATATAAACCTACCAAAATCTCAACATCGGTTTGAGAGGTTTCTTAGAGAAACAAGTATGAAAACCAAAACTTAATACATTTTGAACTTACCTGCTGTCCTAATGGCAACAGTAAGAAGCGTTGAACAATACAGACAATACTAAATCCTATTACAAAAGGCATGGTTCGTCTCATAACTTCAGGTGTGATTAAATACTTGATAGGTATTCTAAAAATATGTAAAAAATGGTTTCGGAATAAATTAAAATCTGGAAATGTTCTCCTGTCTCTTTAATTTTTCTGGTCGGTACTCCTGCGAGTAATAAATTGCAATGCTGCACTCTTCACAATAAGGATTATAAAATATTTAGAGTCATTCACTTTGTAAAATGTTGACCAATAGGGGGAGGAAGAAAATCAAATAGTGACTATGTGAATTATCCTGTTTTTTGTTTGGCGGGGGGAGCGGGGAGTCACCATGTTTATATAAAAACATCCAGAGACGGTTGTGTTTAACATATTGGCGCATTATGATGCACGTTGTAAAAGTTGGCTTTTAATAAAAGCATGTGTTACCCTGCGTAAGTACATATAATATAATTGTTTTGCCGGCTATAAGGGTGTGTCGGTTTGGAGCGTCAGCGTAGATACGCATGTACACTAGTTGTTTGATGATTAAACCTAAAACTTCGCATCAAAAATTTAGGTCTTTCCCAAAATAAGCTGATATCAAATAAATCCGAATGTTTCGTGCTGTAACTGCCTTTCCAATAGGTTGTTGCGTGCGCTTATTGACGATCAAGCAGTGAGAAAAATTTACTTTACGCTTTTGCCAGAGTAAAATGATCAATATTGTTTTAAGTTATGATTATAAAAGATTTATAGAATTTTGGGTTATTGTATACTTGCTTCGTGGAAGGTTTTCGTGCAGGAAGCTGTTTTATAAACAAAAAGTTTCACCCTCAATCAATAAACACGTACTAAGAATAAAACTGTAAGTTTTCGGGTGTTTTGTTTGAATTGGGAGTCTTCCCCTAATTACCCTCCAGATGACATGTGACTTGCAAGTTTTTTACAAACACAGGTTAACACCGTGTCTACAACACAGTTTAACCCAGAATCTACTACATAATAATGGTATTTTTTAGATCATAACTATTTCACTGTTCCAGAGCCTAATACTGCGTAATTGAGTGCACTTATAACCGCCAGTTATTGTTCGTTAACCCTTTGGTGATTCCTTCGTCTATACTAAGGAAAATAAGGGTGCTAAAAATGACAACAATTAACACCAAATGATAACTACCAATTAATCTGTGGTCTATAAAGTTTACATCAAGTGTTGTAAGTTTGTAAGTTTTACTTTCAATTGGTGTAAAAAAGTAATTAAAATTGATGTTAAACATTAAGGATTCAAGTATGTTACAACCACAAAGTTGTTTCATATAAACACACCACAACTATTTATATTCGCGCCTTCCTCGTATTTTTATCTGTGCGAGGGCGGCATTAGCTGCTCGAGCATGATACAAATACGCGGTGGCCATAGTTGGGTTCCAGAGATGTTCTTTCTGTGAGCCACCTCCACTTGCCTCATCCACCAAAGACACGGTTTCAGTGGGTTGTACTTGTCATGCATTAACATGAACTGACCTTGTGTGATCTGGGTATCATATATCACAATAAAAAACAAGGGGTGTATTTTTCTAAGACATTGGTGAATGAAAGCTACTAAACTTGTGACCAAGGGAATTGAGATTTCACTAGTGCATAGTGGACTGTTTCTGCAATGGTAATTTTATATCCCTTTTAACAACGAAAACAAACACGATCAACGATTTTTTCCACGCACAGTACTTTAAATCATAATAATAATAACAATCTTGATATAGTCCTAATCAGAGGCCTCAGCGCTTCACATAAAAGGATCAATCTACAAAATCTCAATACGTGCAAATACCATAGATAAAATTTAATGTTAAAACAACAATGCATATACATCATTATACACAATTATTCAAAAAAACTTTAAATTTAAGTGAAATTCAAAAAAAGTGACTACAGATAGAAGATAAAACAACCCAGGTTGCCTCCCATACTAAGAACAATATGGGGATCCACCTGAATCGTCAGCTGTGAGGATCTGTGTTTATGTACCCCACAGCGACGTCGGTTAAGTCTTGATCTTTCCTGGATTCAGATGCCTCTAAACCTACCTCACCTGATGAAAACACTATCCTAGGCAACCCGGATTGGAAGAAGGTAGAGAATAAGAAAATAAGGAAAAAATCACAGAATTATAATTAGTGATTGGATGCACAGAAACAGGATACGTATCCAGGGCCATACGTACAAGTCAAGAAGGCTCTCAAATCAAAGATCGTAACATTAAATATTCATAGTCTATTTATAAAATATAAAACAAGTAATCCTTTATACCACAATATTTTCTTTTGTTGAACCTGCACGTATGTTCCAAACCATGCGAATCCCTCCGTAGTTAGGGAGTGATTTGATATTTGGCAGTGGGCGTTTCTAACATTTTCTCCGTCGATTTCGCTTGCATTCTCAGTTTTACTTACATACATAAAAAGGCGCTTTCCTCGAACTCAGACTTGTTCGCTCGCCTGGCTTTTCACATTCACTATCGCAACTTTTCGTTCACTCTCTGCACAAGTTTGATTCCACGGCCTTTGAACCTAGTATGTCACCGTGAAAACCCTACCATGAAATGCAATCTCTATTGTGCAACCTAATGACCCTTAGTATTTTAACATTGCACGAGCAATTTGAAAAGATTAACCGAAACTTAAACTCACACCACATTCACATAACACATCCATACCCAGGGACGGCTATATCCTTTCAGGAGACACAAATCGTGTTTTCTTTCATTTTGTCCCCATTTCGCTACGAAGAGCTACTGATGCCTAAAAGAGACGGGCACATTTGAAAAAAGTTCGCCCCTAGATTTTTCAAAATTGATTATTTGTTTTTGCCATGGTTATAAAGATTTTATAAATTAGCCCTCACCGAAATTATTAAGCCCAATCAGCGTGCTTATGGTAAAAATTGGTCCTACCACCCATCTACCATTGTGTTCCTCCATTGTGCGCTGTATGCACCATTTGTGTCACGCACGTAACCCAATATCCCTCGTCCTACAAGGTCACGGTTTAATATTCCGTACATGTTCAATAGGGAAGCTAGGACACCTGCCATGTGGGACTCTGAGATTCATTACAACACCCGTACTAGGCAACAAATGGTCTAGACCTGCGAGTGAAAAAGAAACAAACGTAATATCACTAACGTCCCTAGAGGGAAAACTTACGATCACACCGCAAAAAAAAGGGAGGTATCGTTATTTTTTGTAGATCTAAGGGGCGATTTCCCTCCGAAACAAGGAATGGGTCCCCGCTCCGTTGATTTTTTTTTTCAAAAGTGTATTTAAAGGCAGCTAAAGACTTAGAGGGGGATGGCTTAAAAAGGGACAATAAAATCGTAAAAATGGAAGTATCATTTATTGAAAAGTATATCCAGATTTCAGGGCAAGAAATGTGGCATGGATTTTATTGGTTTGGGTTATACAATAAGACATCGAAAACTAATAATTACTGCAACCTATGGCGGGGTAAGAGTTAAGGGATTTTCCCCGATTTGAAACCCTTACGTCAATAAGATTAAAAAAAAAAAACAAACACAATAAAACAAACACGCAGTATCGCAGATTCCTGGCTGATACTGGCGGCGCTATAAAACATTTTTTAAAAGCAATACAGTGGATACAGTGAGTACAAATTACTCGGATACTATACCCAAAAAATCGAAAACAATAATTAACTACTTGTACTTACTACTGCAACCTATGGCGGGGTAAGTTACGGGATTTCCCCGAAGTTTGACACCTTACGTCATAAAGATTAAAAGAAAAAAAACAGAAACAAAATAAAACAAAATCGCAGTATCGCATATTCCTGGCTGATACTGGCGGAGGCTTAAAACAATTTTTAAAGCCAATACAGTGGATACATTGGAGTACACATGACTCGGAATACTATACCAAAAATCAATAATCTTTCGCGTAAATATCAACTCACACAATTAGATTTTTTAAAGGTCCCATAGGTTTTATAATTGGGAGAGTTGGTAAAACGTTGAGGGATTTGGTAATGGATAATCCACAATTATAAAAGTAAATTTTTGGTAAACTGCTTTAAACATGCTTAATTATAAATTATTTTAGTAGCTCATTATACGAAACAATGAAATTTTGATTAGCGGAGTAAAAGTGAAATTATTTATCAGTCAGAATGCGCTATTAGGAAGGGCGTTCATGTGTGACAAACGAATCTTTCGTTTGCAATTCGATAGCTTCAGGTTGACCCTTTTATGTATGAGCTCGCGATTAGTATTTATATAACGCTTTTTCCTATAAGAACAGGAAGGTCAAGTGTAGAATTGATTAATGTACAGTGGTTTCCAAAAGAAAATTCCTTACTTATTAACACTGGTTGAGTTATTGTACCTTTTTCCTATTTGTTCTCTTGTTGTTTTTTTCTAATTGTAACATTTTGAATTTGGGAATGGTCTTGTCGCCAAATACACTACTATTTAACGCATGGAAACATAACTAGTGTATTCAACCTTAAATCCAATTTTTTTTTGAAACACGTTTTATTTGATTGCGGTCATTGATATTCTTTTTGGCAGTGTTTTAAAGGAATCGTTTTGTTTTTGTTTGTCTGCTTCATTACAGAGTTGTCATGGAAAAATCGCTTTCACCTACCACTAACCTGGCCAATAGCTGATGGTTTAAGTCTGGGTAGTCTCTAAATGTAAACGAGCGAAACTTACTCTAAAAAGAGTAGACTCTTGTAAAACCACACTCCAAGATGAATGTGTTTTTTTTTTTTACATTTAGCTACTTTTTAACACTCAAAGAGTGTAATTCGATCTCCAAAAAAGTGAATTTCCACGAGTCTCGGTTTGAGGAGGGGAGGAAGGCGAGAGGGGGGGAGAGCAAATTAAACGAAGGACAACTCTTCTGATGATTTAAACGAAGGACAAACACGAAACCGAGCGAAATCCACTCTTTGGGAGTGTGTTTCACTATTTTACATTAGAGTGGCTATGCCCTGAGACAAGTTCGAGACCCCCGCCCTGGTTTTGGATATGAAGTACGAGTACACAACTCGTACTCATACTCCGAGTACGAGAATACGAGTATGAGTACGAGAAACGTACTGGAAGCACAAGGCTGTTTGAGAGTGACTGTCACTCTTTTTACATTTACTCGTATATAGTAGGGTTTGTTAATGTCCCACCCCATTTTAACACCAAGATCGCGATATTATGGCATTGGCAGCCAACAATGGCACCTTTTCTATAGTTTGTTTATGAATCTATTTAATCCTAGGAGATACAAGGCTATTCAGGCGTTTGTTTTTCAATTAATTTGGTCATCTACACAATAATGATTTAACAAAACATCATAATCACTAAACACTGACACGTACATGCTATTTTCTCTTCGAGTGATTCCAAGTTCTCTCCGAATCAACTCACCTGGGAAATTGTTGAGGTTGTGAGCACTTTAACGCTGCGCCTGCCTTGAAAATGCGGTGCCCAACGGAAAATGACCAATTGGGAATCTTTGAAACAAGGTTAACAAATATGTTTTGGATCCTTGCATGAGAAGAGGAGGGAGATTGAACAACGGAATAACTCAATTTTAAATTTAAACCTTTAAAAAACCCTGATGGTAGATTGTGTATAGTTATAGTAAGTCCGTTGGCTTTCGAGGATTACTTTTGAGTAAACCATTCGAAAAACCACTGATCTAATACTAAGCTCTGGTTTGTACCCATTTGGAATGCATTTTTCATGATTCAGAATATGGCCAAACTTTTGGAAATGTGGACAGGTAAAGCATATTACAAAACCTAATGCAATATCGCTATAAACTGGTTTGCAAGAGGTGAATGATGTGAAAAACATAGGCTGGTCTAAATGTATGCACACATAGCTCGTTTTCTGTTACAAATTTTTTTTCATGAATCCAGCGAGAAAAATAGTGTGAATGCAAAAAGGTCTTTTATTCTGAAGATGTGTAGAAACAGGATCGTGTACAACGCGACTGCTTCCCTCTCCTTATTTTGAAAATGTTTAAAAACCACGTAACGTCATGTATTTTTTATCGAATATACAGCCTTAAATCCATAATCTAAGAAGACAGGGGAGTTGTATCATTGAATAGCGTCTTCAAAGGTGTCGTGTTTAGTGTGGGGCAGATTTTTAAATTGTGTTCCTTTTGGTCTAACGAGAACCCAGCCGTTTCTAAACTCTGTCAAGTTATGATAACCGTTCGCATTTTGAATTATTACAGTTTAAAAAACAACTGAAGAAGCACAGAACGTGTTTTTAATCATTCCTTTAATAATGATAAAAAGGAACATTAACCGCTGGGCAAGATTGCCATCCCAATCCTCTGTGTTTGTACGTTGTCTCGACAGGTGCTCAGACAATTGTTTCCTGATATGCGCAAATTGGAATCTACTCTTGCGTCTGTTCCACTTGTTTTTGTCATCGGCCTGCATAATAATACAATACAGGTGCTCACACCCACCGCCTCCGCGGGAGGTTAACTCGACTCAACATTGTACCTAAGTTGGTCTTATCAACGGGGGACGAAACGATTACACCTAGGGGAAACAGTATTCCAAAACACATTATCTTACAATAGATTGCTTGGATATGAAGTCGAAAGACCTTTTGCACATTTCATCCCTTCCTTTCGGACAATCAAACCACCTTTACTTTAAGCCCACTGCACTATCTATTGAAACGCGTTATCAGTTCCAGACAGTACCACCGGCTTGGATGTTTTAATTTTAGTCTAGGCGTGAAATCAGCGCATAGTTTAAGCCATTGAGTACCATTCAAATTAAACCTTAGAATAAAAGCTTGAAGAAGATCTAACAAATCAAGGCAAGAAGATTACACGTGGGGAATGTTTAGTTGACACTTGTTATTGCGGCTTGTAGATTCATGAGAAGTTTGTCTCTGATGCAGAAGGCCTTCGGTGGAGGCATTAAATTGAAATGTATTTCACATATAGTATAAGATTCAAATTAGATAAGAATATTACAATCTTTGCAGTTCATTTGGAGTTGGATAATTGAACAATGGAAATTACCTTACCTTTCGTTTTAAAACGTGTGTGTTACGATCGTAAGCCCCACCTCCGGAACTTGTTCCGATTTTGATATTATATATGAAAGCCCCTTTATTTCTCATCATTTACAGTCTAAAATATTCGTTTAGTTTTCTGGAGAGCGAAAAAACCCTTATATTTCAATGGTTACCCATGTTATTGGCATGGGAGTCTATGGTGCATTGCAATATGATTAATTCTAGTATAAAACACAGCATTCCTGAAATTTGGAAGAGAGTTGAAGAAAGTTTCAAGAACTGGGACTTCCCAGTACGAAATAAAAACAAGGGACTGTGGAAGACTGGTAACTAAGTAGGGGTTATTTTGGTCCACCCTGCATTAAAAATCAGTATTGCACAACAAAGCAACCAAAGGTGGCAACACCCTGACTGTCCGCTTTGGCATTACTGAAAAGTCGTATCTATCACTGGACGATATACACGTGGTTTATTATGAAATAATTCTTTGCCATCGTTCGTTGTTTGAAATAAATATAATTTTACCAGAGATATGCTTCAGGGAAGGAGAAGTGATAGATCGACAAGGCAATGTAATTTGTCAATTATTTCTAATTTGCTACACCATGCATTTATGCATGAGCGATGTGACTGCGATTTCCAATTAGCATTCTTAATGCATGGAAATGATGTCAGTCAATAATTAGTATGGTTTAAATCTCTTTATCGTGAATGCCCCGTGAATAGATGTTTGTTTCTGGGTGATTAGTCGTTACGTATGAGATATATGCAAACAGGTCGCTAGCACGCGATGTGAATATTTTAGTAGCAATGTTAGCAGTTAAACTCTGCAGGCGATTAAAGTTGCTCAGAGCTTAAATAAATTAGAATTGTGCATTGTCATGCATTCAATGCATAACCAAAAAAAAGCTGAGTCTTAGGTCCCAGGGGTTTGTGACTGATGGTATCCCAAATGACTTGCAGGAGGAAGTCATCTCAGAAAAACACAGAAAACTTGATATTGTTTTAACGGTACAAATCTAAACGAGTTGAGAGGGTTAAGGTTGTTTGATTTATGACACGAAAAAGGTAAGGGTAGTGGATCTACTTTCATCTAAGAATTAGGATTGGCGCGCAGTAGTAATAGCAGCTTGCATTTATTGTAATGCGTCATGTGATTTGAAATATTCGTTAGATATATGATTGTGTCGTTTTCATTTAGACACAGTTTGAGACATAGTTCAATTGTCAATATTTTTAAAAATCAAACTATTCATTTTTCCTCGAAACATTGCAAACCATGAACGGCAAGAATACAGAGATAACGAGAACGTTATTCGTTATTGCGACACCCTTGTTTTTGTTGTTCATTTTGACTTTTCAACGAATACAGAATAGACAGTTAACATCCAATATTGCTGCGGAATCCATTCGCGAATCGTCTGGCCCCATAGTACCCATATAAATCGACCCCAGATATAAACGTGCCCAGGCTGTCAACAGTCAGGACGCCTCTTTCAAATACAGCGCACCCCCCTACACATGTTTACCACACCTTGCTGTTAAAGGCGACTGAGAGATTTCCGATGAGTCGCACTAAAGTTTCAAAACAATTCGTGATTTTGGCATGTAGGTAGATTGTCATCGGGGGACTCATCATTGGGTGAAATAAATCGCTCAATCGACGTCATCCTCTAGAAAATCACACTTTGTTATACACGGTTATACTATGGCACTATTATATACTGTGCATAATGTTTACGCTGGAAACGAACAATCCAATTCATCTCAACTTGGATTGAACATGTTAGGTGTGAATAGCTTTAGTTCCTGAGATGACTATCTTTAATTTCTACAAAAAGTATATTTCGAAAATCTCTGAGTCATGATTCGCTTCATTGGTTGCACTTGTTCGGCATTCTACCTTGTGGTGCAGAGGTCAGGCAAATGTATTGCAATTGTGACCGTCCAGGATCTACCTACAAAAAGGATGTTGATATAGATGGATTCCTAGCCCATTTCTTGTGCAATGTAGTTGTAGGGCGGCATTTGCCTTTGTGCGCATTTGAACTTACAATATTGACGTGTGGTGACATTTTGTGGTAAAATAGGTGGTTGTGTGCTTTGAGGTGATTATATGAGCATGCTAATAAGTGACTTTGAACCCGAGGCCGATAAGTATCATGGGTAAGGTGAATTTTTCACCGGGGCCAGGAAACTTTCGGACCAATCTTGCTTTAGGGTTTTTGTTTTATTATTTCACCTTATAACTGCCATATGAATATAGGGTTAGGGTTTTAGAGCCAGAATTTAGGAACCCTAACCTATCCCGAATCTTCTCTGGCAGCTCTAAGGTGAAATAAAGCCCCCTAAAACCACGATGCTAAACTTTCAACCCCAGACTCTTATGCCCATTCCTCCTTTTTGTCGTTTTACAAGCAACTCTTACCACTCTGCTGAGCGTTTCTATATTAATCTAGAGTTAGCAAGTGGAATGTAACCGGTTTGTTATATTTGAAAGGACCCGAACATGACAATAGGGTGTCTGGCATTGCTTAATCGCTAGACTCCGTTGGGCGTACCATGCGACTTCGATTTTCGGCATCAGTACTCTCACCTGATACAACTGGACTGCACTTTTTTCATATCAACCCCATATTCAGGTGATTGTACCTTTTACTTTAGAGATGTAACGCAAAGACCGATTGACTCCCGGCCAATAATGGCAATAAATCGTTCAATCAATAACAGACCATTGTATTCTGAATGCATCAGTTTTCCATTAAACGATTCTCTACATGACACTTTGTACCATGGTCGCAATAATTATGTTTTGTAATGCCACAAACCCATATCAATATCCCTCGTCCAAATATGCAAGGAGTCTCATGTTAATTTAAAATCTGCTATAACTGATTCCTCATTTATATGAGGATGTAGACCATTCTGTTTCACCTTTGTAGGCATTTTACACGCAGTTGCTTCATGGGTTTATTTTCAACCGAAAAAGGGAGTACTTGTAATGGAAACAACGTGTCTCAACCAAAAGACATGCTGGGAAGGAGCCCAATGATGTCATGAGATCCTATCAGGCGAGTAGCTCCATGCGCACTGTGGATGGCATTTTAGCATCGGTGCACGTTGCGGCACATGTTTAAATATGCCTATGAGCAAACAACTACCGTCAATGCCCATCAAAAATAATCGGAAACTGGGCCGGAATCTGTACTCTTACAAACGTGTGAGCAACACGTAGAAAAATCAAGATAATTTTTGAGTTTTTTTCGTGTTCTGACAGCGAATATTCACCCACTCACAGAAGGCACTTTGTGTCTAGCACGTATACACTTCCCATTCAAGTAGAATGAGTACATACAACATGTGTGGGAAAACAGCTCTATTGCTCTAGCTATTCATTGAAATGCATGTTCAAATAAAAAGTGGCCTTTGACGTATCTGGTTACTCAAGTAAATATATTATATGAACACGGCTCAAAAAGCGAATATAATAAAAAGATAAAATCTTTGTTTCGTGTTCTGTATGTTCGACAAACTGACAATCACATACATTTGCTATAGGCCTTCTAGAATGGCGACGTGATTGAAATTCTATTTTTGCGATTCTTTTTAAGCACATTTTGATCGTGATACAAATTTGCAGAAATTTATAATGATATGGACATGCACCCAACCTGTTTCGGGCTTGACCTTGTTAATAAAGACAAGAACTTTATTATATTAATCATAACGATGAAATCCATGACACCTAGACATGGTATATCTGTATTATACAAACACACCACATGATACAATCCACCTCATGCTTTCCTCAACAGGATTTTCGTTGTTGTTTTGAAATATTTTTAATCACACAGTGACTCTCTAAAAAGAGAGATAAAAAATAAGTCCAAAATGGTCATTAAAGTTCCATGTAACATTCCATACAACTAACGACGATTGTTAAGGGTTTTTTGTTATGATTTTGTCTATCGTATTCCTCTGCTTGATATACAAGAGCCTACACACACGACTTCCTTTATCAACATCTTTAAATCATATTAAAAGCGCGCCACTGCTATATAATTAACCTTAGTTGGGTCACTTGTATAGCGCTATATACAAAGCACACAAGCTCGGCCCCTGGGCAAATTCTCAAAATTTATATTTCATCTCAATTTTGCTCATAATAATTCGTAGGCACCTAGTACAATTTGTGTTACAATACAAATCGAAGTCCATTATTCGCCTGAAAATGTCAGTGGTTTAGTTCTGACATCGTCCTTAATAATCTTGACAAATCCTATCATGCACAAGGCAAACCACATTTTCAAGAACATGTCCACCCATTACATCGTTCCATTTTACCGTTTTGCTAGTTTCGATATTCCCTATTTCTCATTCATTTGAGTCACCGAGCTATCGAACGGCGTTACAAAACCGTTGGTTTTCCCGAAGCCGTTTGGCCCGCAATTAGTTATCAATTGCTTAATCACCGGATTAACGTACTACATGAGTGGTTTTGCTGCTGTCAATCAACTTCCGTTATCGTTGCCAATGTCGTTCCACATTGGTCTGTATTTAAGTCTTGTGTTTAACATGCTTATATTTAGGAAACTTGTTTAATCAAGCCGGTATTATTTTGCTTGTATTAATAATGTTTGATTTAAAACGAGTTTTTTTTTATTAAACAACATATTCTTTTAAAATGTTTCTTCATTATTTAAGTCTAATGAAAGTCACACTTGTGAAGGAAAATCTATTGAAAAAAAATTGTGTTCCACATTGTGGGCTGTGTTGTGTTTCTTTTTTTGTATTTAACAAGATATCTTTTCAAAGTTTTTCAAATTTTAATTTTACTTCAGTCTTTTTTTATCTTTTTATGATTTTAATTTAAAAAAGAAAGAAAGTGCACTTTATTTAAACAAGTTCTTTAAACAAGACATTCCTTTCAAATGTTTTTATTTTACTTGTACTTCTCTTTTTTGGTCTTTTTATGATTTTAATTAAAGAGTCACGCTTGATTTAAACAAGTTTTCTATAAACAAGATATTCTTTTAAAATGTTTGTAACATTTTTAATTTTCTTCAGACTTTTGGTTTTTGATTTAAAAAGGAAAATAAGGAAATCCCTTACTTTTTAGCTTCGGAATATTAAAAAAACATTGGCCTGCATTCCCGTTACTCTTTAACTTCTGCATTTGTTTTTAAACTGTTCCAAGGAGGACCCCAACGGCGGGGCGGGAGCGCGTTAATTGCCTGGACCACCCGGGCTAATGGACCTTTTGATAACAATGGGAACAATAGGGACAATAGAGGTGTTGATTGCCGGGACCAATCGGCTTCGGGACCATGCGGGCTAAAACCATCGGAACCTCGTGTCACAGGCGCATTGTTCTTTCCCCTGATTGTACATGAACAACCCCGTGCAGTAATAGGTTGGAATAGATCACACGACAAGCATCATGCATTGTGTGACGCCGTAATTATCACGTCGTGGCTAGCTTTGTTGGTGGTTTGAGGATCTTGCGTGTGTATCGCAATGGAGAAGCAGTCCCCCTGCGGTAACCCTAGACTCCTGCATAAAAATTGTTGAGTGTCCGGTAAAAGTGTGTTCGTGCCTAGCACTCGCATACACTCCCACCAAGTATTGTGGGAAACAAACCCGCGGTTTCGATGGTAGAAGGATGGTTGCATATTGCAATTTCCTATGGTTAACCATTACGGCAGTTTTGGTCTCTACTTGTAAGAACTGGTTTTGGAAGGCTGTATTTCAGACACAATGAGAAAAATATAGCCTTTCATTTGATATTAAAATGATACTATTTTCCAGTAAAGTCGGGTGTTCTAAAGACTGTTGTAACACGCACCTTTTAATTATCTCGTTCTGAAACACAGGTTCGCACGGAAGTTGACGAAGGCATCGCAAAGAAAACCATCTACCCACGCGTAAATTAAGATTGAGTGTAAACCACTTTTAAGTCCATAATTGGTACTTTGAGATAATAAGTTTTCAAAATAAAAAAAAGACAAACCAATAAAAAGATGTGGTACTAGACTAAGGGTATGTAATTGGAAATTTAAAAATCATGTGACAGGTCTCAAGTACACTATTGATAACAAATATCGATATTGATCGGATTTATTGATTTTGGACTTGGGTATTTCTTGGCTAAACACTCTGAAAAACATACGCCAATTTTGAATATCGATGACTTTGTTACCATGACCTTGAAAACGGCCCAGGCTAATAATGTGTTTTTTTTTTTTTTTTTTTTTTTTTTTTAAATAGAATACAATTGGTTTCCCCAGGAATAGAACCCATAATGATCACTTTTCCTGTCCTCAAACCTATTCGGATAGAACGCATTGTGGCGATTTGGATTTGAGTTTTAGAGAATAAAACCATTAATTGCTATAACTAACTCGTACACCGGTTTAGCAGACAAGAGTACTTGTGAAATTCAATATCATATTATCAGTGTGCGCCAACTTAAGAAAGACTATACGCATTAGACAAGAGAAAAATAGGGTTCGCGCCAACAACTGCGTGGGCGGGCCTCACACACTGACGCCTAAATAAGGCATATTCCCTATGAAATATTAGCTAACCTTAACACACGAAGATTATTTAAGTAAGTCCTCTCTATCACTTAACCTCATTATTTAGAAGGTGGGCGCTGAAACGTCCCGAACGAGCTTTTCAATATGATAGAAATCGGGGGGGGGTGTAATTTTTAACAGAAGCCTTTACAAAACTACATCGTGCGTCCGTCTTTCTCCCTCTATTTTTATTTAAGGACAAACATGGAAAATCTGACCGCTATAAGGAGATCCGTATGAACCTGTTGGCAATTGAAAATTGGCGACAATTTTCATTTACATGCTCATAATCTGCAATTATTTAAAGGACAATAATAGGAGAGTTTTTGAGGATACAAATTTCTAAAATTTTGCATTTGAATGTGTAAACAACTGCCAGAAACACGTGTCGAAGTTTTTGTTTGAACAAATATGGAAAAGAAAATCAAACCAAGTTTTTGACCTTTTTATGGCCCTAATGGGCACGACAAAAGAAGTGCACTTGGTAAAAAATTTGCTGTTGTGCATGACAGAAAATACAAATTTATTTTTTTATTAATATCAGGACGGGGTTTTGTGCTTATTCACTTAAAGGTGCGCGTTTCCGATCGTCTTTGGGGCACATTGATTACACGGAAGTAGTAATCTCCGCTTTTGATTCAGATGAAAGGCCGTATTTTTCTCATTGGCGTCCTGAGCCCTCAAATCAATTACATTCCCAAGATATAAACAAAACAAAACCTTCCGTTTTTAAAATGGTTAACATCAATATTAGCACGCCCATGAATAGGGACTTTACAGTATGCAATATTGTCTTCTACCATCATGCTTTCTATCGAATGTGCAAGTGGCCAGCTCTTCAGCTGTCTCAGAAAAAAGTGGTACAATCAGAAAAAAAAAAAATCGGTTTAAATAGATATTTCAAAATAAGTCATTCTTAATTGGCATAATTTTTTTAAAGAACAAAGAACCAGGCTTCCAATGGTGGGTTTCTTCTTTTCTTCTTCATCTATTTTGCTGTTTGTTAAATCCAGAGTATTATCCATTTAGTGCGATACAACAAAATCGATTTTGTGCCACTTTTATGCATAGGGCAAGATTTTGTTCGCGCAGTTTATATCATGCTGTCATGAAGCTTACAAAAGGTTGCAACTTCACAAAAGAAACAAAACACATATGTACCGTACACAAAGGAGGTCTAGTTATATCAACACAAGTTTTAAGAGTCAACATTAATCAGTTCATGATATCAATATCTTCTGTTTTTCATAAAAATAAACAATACAAATATTTATTGCCCCACGTCAATGAAATGGAGCTTTGATTTATTTACAAAAATTGGTATCTGTAAAATCATGCAGAAGGCGGAAAGTTAATGCCCAACCAAAATAAACACTCAAAATCAAAAGGAAATTGGTAAAAATAATGCACTATCTTTGTGCCAATATAAAACCTATTGTTGAAGTCAATAGCATTTTATTGGAAGCAAAGTATCAAGGTTTTGGTAGGAATTTGCATTTCAGATAATCAACCATAACAAACTCTCCCTCCAGGTGCTGTGTACGCTCATGGTTCTTTCTAACAAACACTACAGTATGCGATATTTCATTGATCTTAAGCCAGAACTTACTGATCATAACTTCCACAAGTACGTAACGTTTTCGTATCTTTATAGTTTCTTTATGAAGTGAATTCCTTTGAAAGAATTTATAGCTGTTCAAATGTCAATAAATTATGTTTAACTAATTCTTTAACCTTTTCACCAAACCAGAAGGAAAAAGTGGCACCTAACCTTTTGATTTTTGTGTGCCGCAGTCAACTAGAGTTATTCTCGCGTATTGCGATGAAACAGCCAAAATGAGAGGAAACAAAAAATCCTGGAAAGCTGGTCTTTTCCCTTTAATGTGATGTACCAAAACGACTTACTTATGTTGAAGATATAAGATTGAAAAAAATCGCGTTTCTGATTTGTACCATTTTTTTGGGAGACAGGCTGTATATCAAGTAGAGAACCACAATAGCATAAAATCGTAACAAGCCCCTTTAATTCAACGAGAGTTCCACATAACAGGGTCGCTTAAAATGGGAAAAATCCTGTTTTTTGCACATGATTACAGTAGCATTATACAAAATTAGCATCTGAAATGATTTAAGCTTGATAATTTTACTTCTTTGGTTCAAAAATTGTGAAATTCTTATTTCTTATTGGAGCAAATAAGAAACCCACCCTATGATGAATGTGAATAGAAGAATATAAGAATCACCCTTGTTTCCACTGTAAAGACATATAGGTAGCCAATCCAATGTAGGAACTCTATTGAGCGGCTAATCTATAAATGAAATCACTACCAATCACTAAAAATATGGATGCCATAAAATGTGTCGTTTCACCTTGAAGGTGTGATTTGAATACTCTGGTACGCATTCTAAATATGCAAACAAACCCTGTTTGGGGAAAAAAAAAAGATATGTGTGACATATTCAGGAATATGTACTCGGTTTTTAAGGTTTTTGTTATTAACGATGAACACTGTTCTTCACTTTGACAGTCTTGATCAACTTGGCATTGAAGAATATAAACCATTAAGACGTACAGAAGTTAAATGACCATTGACCGTTTTTAGCGTACACCTTACATAGAAGTGAAATATTTGAAGATATCAAAATCGCTAGTTATTAGAGAAAATTTATTGATTCCATAATCACCTTAATTCAATATACCTATACGTTATGGAAATATCATGTGATAGTGTGTCCAAAAAAATGGTGAAATCCAAATTAACAAAACCTCATCTTTTTCAGAATTTTCAATTGAAAAAGGCTCATTGCTAGATCAAAACGAAGCCAGCGACATGTTGCGTTAGGAGAGTATCACGATTTGTTCACCTTACTGTGCTTAATTAACGGTTGGAAGATTCTAAAATACGCGTTTCACCGTAACATCAATTGATGTACAACTGTGTGTTAAATAAAATGTCAAAATACATTAAATACCAATTTGACCAATATGATGATGAGGTCAATTCATCACTTGAATACAAAATACTGTATCACTACTTGCTTTCGGTTTAGTGGCAAAATGAAATACGATGCCTGTGCTGATTGTATTTGTTAACGTTATCTATAAACGATAAAAGAAGAAGAAAAAGAAAGCATAACGATGAAGGGAGAATAAGGAAGATGACACGTTCTTCACTTGACAGTCTTCATATTCTAACTGCATTTGAAGAACATAGACCATTAAGACGTATAAATTAAACAGTAAAGGAAATTGGACCATTGACCTTTAGCCGTAACATTACACAGAAGTGAGAATAATCAAAATCGATAGAGCAAAATTATGGATTCATAATCACCGTAATTCCATATAACATATACGTTATGGAAATATTCACGCGATTAGTGTGTCCCAAAAATGGTGACAATCCCAAATACAAACCCTCATCGTTTTTTCAGATTTTCATTGAATTAAGGCTCATTGCTAGCTCAAAACCGAAGCCAGCGACATGTGCGTAGGATGGTGATCACGATTATGTTCACCGTTACTGCTGTTAATTAACAAGCTAAAATTACTCAGTACGTTTCACCCTAACATCACTGTAAAAAACTGTGGTGTTAAATAAAATGTCTCAAAATGCATTCTAGATAGAAAAGTTGATTTCAATTGATGGGCATTTCTTGACATACGTATGGACGATGTGTTGGCTTTTGTTAGGCGCGTTGAATTTAAACAGTCAAAGTATGAAGGGTCTCAAGGACCTATGATTAGTCTTTTCATTCTCACATATTGTCTCCATTTTCTTGTTAGCAACATTTCAAAGTTGTGATCTCCAAATATAGAAAAAATCATCAAGACGTTATTTAATAAGTGAACGAAAAAATATAATGTTCAATTATCAAATATACCATAAGTTCTTTTTTCCAAATATCATACTTTAAAAAAAGTCTAAAAAATTAAAATAATTATATGATAATAACGATGTTAGTAATTATAATAATGACGCCATGAAACCATTTTATTATGAAGACATGAATGGAAGCAATTCATGAAATGCTAGACCCATTACAAATAATATGCGTAAGTATAACTTGGTTGCCTAGATTTTTCTTACTCAAAGTCTGTGGGGTATCTGAAAAAAAAAAATTAGGCGATACACTTTCGTTAATATACTTGAAATATTAAGTTCGCTGTGTTTCAGCACGTATTAGCGGAAAATTAAATATCGGCGTGTGAACTTCCAAATTTCGGTTGCTGGTGTTAAATGTTGGTAGCAGGACTTCGTTTTTAATACTGCCATCCATTTTTGCAAAAGCGACGTCACTGCTGCCTCCGTAAATATACATGAATTCCTCATAGCCACATAAGGCGATAAAATGATTAGCAATGGTTAATAACCCGTACCAGCATGTTATTTGGACCTGTGCATCATAAGTATTATTACCTCGGAAACACAACTTATAAATGCATGTACTACGAGAAGGAGGCCAAATCATCATTTCCTTTGTTACTGGGCGCCCGGCAGCCAACAGAGATAATGGGGAGAAAAAGGCGTTAAAGAGATTCCAAAATTACTTAGTTGAGAGCCTACTAACAAACATGTTAATCATTTTAATGAATAGTTATTATTTTGAATCTCTAATTTGAACTTAATCATTTTAATTACAATGCCGGCCAATAAATAATATTAGTAGTTGAAATTAACTATTAGTTCTCAGGTAGACCAAGGATTTATTTCCTTATATTTTACTAGAGTAAAATAAAAATATACACTATTCGTGTTCTAATACTTATTTTTTATTGCATAATTGGGTATTTATAGTTCTAATTGCAAATAAATAAATAAATAAAATAATACTTTGACTTTTTGACTTTACTGCTAGGACGGCGTGTCCCTTTGCTATTCTCATGAGTATTCTCCTCCATTCTGGTATGCCCTTTGCAATAGATTAGGCATTTTGGAGCAGGGTCCAAGCCTGTTGTCCTTGGGGATCGGTCTTTCCATCTTGCTGGTGGGCGACCTGTACGAAGCTTGTTGAAGTCTTGCGTATAGGCTTGGTATTGTAATCTGTGTTCCGGCATCCCTACGAATTGTCCAAACAATTCAGACTCTCTGGTGACTGCATCCGTGATGGGCTGTGATGTGTCAGACGCGGTCTAATTTCATCATTTCTAATTTGTCCGAAGGTTCACTCATAGGATGGACCGGAGACGTCTCATCTCAAAGCTTTCTAGCTTTTGGCGGTCTGCCTTGCGCAATTACCCAGGACTTGCTCCTAGGTGGCAATGCGTGGAGAGTATAAAGAGATTGGTATATTCGAATTTGAGCGTCTTGTGAGTCATTGATTGCGCCAGATGGGTTATGAGGCTACCCGAGTATGCCAATGCTGCCAGTCCTTGTAAACGCCTCTGATGTCCTACTTAACTGAAGGCACATAACTTCCAAGAAAGACAAAACTCATATACTTTTGTCAAATAATAGGTGTATGGTAAGGTGATGGTCTTTGGGCATCGGACAAGATCTTGCATTTAGATGGGTTGATATTCATTCCCATTTGGCGCAGGCTTTTTCCAGTCCTTCTTCTTGTGGATAGTCTGTACTTTTCAAAGACCATTTCCAGCAGGGTGTGTCATGGCACATAACGAATGTTTGTTGATTTCATCTCTCCCATTTGGATTCCGGAACCTAGGTTTTGAAATCCTCTTCATTACAAATTCTAGAAGAGATTGAAGCGGCATGGAGATAGAAGGCCACCTGTCTCACACCAAATAAGACTTCGAACCAGTCAGTTTGGTTTTCCATTCACCACTACTGAGCATTATGTTTGATCATACATCTTTTCAATTAGGCTTACCAGCTTGTTGTCTACTCCAATTGATCTTAAGCATTTTCAGAGTGCCTCTCTCCAAATGGTTATCAAATGCTGCTTTAAATCTACAAAGTTCCAGTGTATAGGAATGCGGCTTTCTTTGGCCTTCTCTAGCACTTGGAGAACAATAAATACAGAATCAGTAGTACGTCTTGAGCTTCTAAATCCACAGCATTGTTCCTCTCCAAGGTAGTCATATATGGTGTCCTGGATCCGGTCCAGGTCATTCTAAAGAAAACTTTCCATGGGATGGACAGTAAATTAATTGCTCTATAGTTGGCGTGATCTAGTTTCTCACCTTGCTTGTATACTGGAGTGATCGGTACCTGCTCTAGTCGTCGGAATTTACCCTTCTACCCGGCAATGTGATATTTAACCGTAGCCTGTTCTCATAGCTGAGCCACCTGCTTTCAGGTTTGTCAGCAGAGTTAGATTTTTAGCCCAATCCACATGCATTTGTTACTTTTCAGTTTCTTTAATGGCCTCTTCTACTTCTTGTAGTGAGAAAGGCATGCCTGTGAGTCAGAATGTCAGGTTCTGGGATGGAGGAAGTACTTCTTCATTATGGGGGAATTCAGTGTTTGAGATGTTGGATGAAAGTGTTTTCCAGCACTTCATACTTTATCTGGAGCATTTTTGAGGGAGCCATGTTTGTCTTTGGCAGATGCTGGCAAGTTGAGCTCGTTCACTCGATAGCTACGGAACCACCCACTTGAAGAGTTCATGGCTGTTGCTTCCTAGCATGGCATCTTCATCTCTTAATTCTTTCGAAGCAGCTTCTTACTTCAGTCTTTACTTGATATTTTGAACTCTTGTTCAGTTTGGAGTAGTTGGACTTATTAAGTGCAGTTTGGTTGTTCATCATTTGGATCATTTTCCCGTGCTTGTCCTGCTTTGATGACATGCCTTTTTTACTTATTCTAGGGAGACCCTAATTTTGCGGTCCTTTCACAACCAAGTGTTTCCTCTGTTATTTATTGGTTGTTCCTTTAAGTTGGTCCATAGCCCTTCAACATCAGTGTCTTCTAATTGGAGAGTGGTCCAAACGGCACCCATATCTTTGCACAGCATTCTGCTGCAATTGTGGGGTCGCTCTTGAATGAATTGACTGACGTCATACTTCTTGGGTTACAGTTGGTAATACGTTGGGTTGTGGTAGTATAAATTTCACCTTAGCAAGCACCAGGTTGTGGTCTTAACCGACATCGGCTGAGCAGTAAGATCTGACAGCTTTGAAAGGGTTTTCAAGTTGTCCGTTGGGTAATGATGAAGTCAATCATGCTTCTATATTGCCCATGGAGATGTCCATGTGCCTTACACTCCTTGTGTTGGAAGTAAGAAGTATTGCATACAACCAGTTTGTGGAGTGTACAGATTCCAGAGCTTTTCTCCTCTTCGTTGATTTTTTCCAAAGTCCAATCTACCAAGGTGGGTGTTGTCCATGCATGCGTTAATCTGTCCCTAGTTTGGCATTGAACTCCCCCATCAGGATGAGGCTTTTTTTCTAGGGATTCTCTGTATGTGGAGCTGTGCAGGGCAGGGTGGCATAGAACTTGTCGCTCTCTGTTCACTGTGGTCAGATGTGGGGACCATTAGACCTGGATGATGTTTACTCTGCCTTCATAATTAAATTTCGGCTGTGATGAATTATTGGTGAGAGACTGCTTCCATAGATTGACAAACACGGGAGAGCTTTTGGGATATCATGATCCCTACTCCATATCTGCAGATGCCGTCACCTTCTGGCTAGACAGTAGGATGTAAAAAAATTCTCCTTATTTATGGAGGAGACGAATACTATAAAATAATAGCTAAATAAATAAATATAGCTCTTAAATAAAATAAATAGTAAGGCTAACCGATTCTACTCCTTAACTTGCATTTTCAGCTATACTACTAATGTTGGTCTACTATACCTCTGATCAGTAAACCAAGCAGGCGGGAAAACAGTAAGGAAGGCGGAAAACAGTAATTTTATGAAACCTAAAACCTTATTAAATGTCATACAAAACGACTGCTCAGACCAATGTACAAAACATGAACGTCTGTCGGCTGACTATGGGTTTCAATTCTAACTTGAATAAAAAAACTACTGGTTTCACTACTTGCTTTCGGTTAGTGGCAAAATGAAATACGATGGCCTGATTTGAGTTGTTAACGTTATTTATAACCGAAAAAGGAAGAAAACGATATAAGGGGACTAGGAAGATGAACGTTCTTCACTGACAGTCTTCATATTCTCAACTTGGCATTTGAAGAACATAGACCATTAAGACGTATAAATTAAACAGTAAGTAAATGACCATTGACAGTTTTTAGCCGTACACCTTACATAGAAGTTGAATTGTGAATATATCAATATCGCTTTTAGAGCAATTTATAGAGCCAAAAATTATTGATTCAATAATCACCTTAATTCAATATAAAATATACGTTATGGAAAATATTCACGCCAGATAGTGTGTCCAAAATGGTGGAAACCTCCAAAATTAACAACCTCTCGTTTTTCAGATATTTTCAATTGGAAAGGCTCATTGCTAGCCAAACCTGACACCCAGCGACATGTGGGTAGGAGGTGAGGGGGATCACGATTTTGTTTCACCTTAATGCGTTAATTAACAGATCTAAAATACTCAGTACGGTTTCACCGTAACATCATTGTAATAACTGCGCGTTAATAAAATGTCAATTGAATTTCGATAGAAAGTTGTTTTTGAATTGATGGGCATTCTTTTTCTGACATAAGTATGACGATGTGTGGCTTTCTTGTTAGCGAGTTGAATCTTTATAACAGTCAAGAGTATGAAGGGTCTCAAGGACCTATGATTAGTCTTTTCATTCTCACATATTGTCTCCTATTTTCTTGTAGCACATTTCAAGTTGTGAAATCTTCCAATATAGAAAAAAATACAAACAGGACGTTTTTAAAGGGAAATATGTCAAGATTTTTGTCAAGCTCAGTTTGACTACATTCATAAAATATCTGTACATAAATCACGAATTCCCGAAAAATAATACAATTTGATGTAACAGTAAACAAAAATAGCAGGCATTTTAATTTTTGCTTTTTTGACATAACGAAGAAAACGGGCGGATTTTTCGCACGGCTTCATGAGAAAAAGCGCCCAAATGGGCTCTCTCGTGACGTCAAAGTGATACCAAAACATCTGTTGACTCGAATGTTATTCTGGGACACTGTAATATTGATGGAGGATATTTAAGTGAAAGTCATTAATAAAAATTAGAAAAATAGTTAAAAGAATGACATAGTTTGTTTCATTTCGTTGTGGTTTTTTTAATTATTATTTAAGTGGCAACACTGCGATATGATGGTCACAACGACCCGTAAATTATGGTATGGTTCATCACTTGACGTCACCATTTGCTGGCGATGTGGATTTTGTCGGAATCGTTTGCGAGTAAGAGTTAAGTACGTATTGGGCGGGAGAAAAATTAAAAGGGCAAAATACTCAAAAATGTGGACAATTTTAAACTTTTTTGATTTATAGTAATCTACGTTACTTAAGCTTTCCATCCATACAAATTTCCAAATATAAGATCAGACATATTCCTTTAATAAGTGGAACTGAAAAAATATATGTTCATTTTTCAATTCATAATACCTAATGCGGCCAGTAGGAACCCATATGATGGATTCTCAATAATGAGCACGATAATATATGATAATACGATGTTAGTATATATAATAATGAGGCCATGAAACCATTTATTATGAGGACAATGAATGGTAATCAATTCATGATAATGCTAGACCATTACAAATAATATGCGTAAGTATAACTTGGTTGCTAGATTTGCGTACCAAAGTCTGTGGGTATATGAAATAGGCGATACAATTTCGTTAATTATACTGAATATAAGTTGCTGTGTTGTTTCAGAACGTATTAGGCGGAATTAAATATCGGCTCGCGGAACTTCAATTCGGTTGAGTGTGTAAATGTTGGTAGCAGACTTTCGTTAATACGGACATCCATTGTTTTGCTTATGGATAATTTGCGGATTCTTATTTTCTGTGTCACTTGCTGCCTACGTATTTACCTGTAATATACATGAATGTCTCATTTGCCCATTAGTGAATAAGGCGATAAAAATGATAGCAAGCAATGGTTCATAACCCGTACACATGAATGTTATTGTGGACCTTCGCTCGATAAGTATTGATTTACCTCGGAAAACAACTAGACATGCATGTACTACGAGAGGCAGCCAACATTTTCATTTTGTTGACTGGGGCATCCCGAGATAATGGGGAAAAGGCGTTTAAGTAGTTTAAGAGATTCCAAAATATTTATTGTTAGAACATAATAAACAAAAATGTTTTTATGATTTTAATGAAATATTATATTTTTGAATCTCTAATTTGAAACTCTACTCATTTAATTACAATGACGGCCAAAAATCATATTCGTAGTTGAAATAGTTGAAATTAACTACTTAGTTCTCCATGTAGAAGGATGTAATTGCATTTATTCTTTCCCTAGGATAAATAAAATTACACTATTCGTGTTCTCATTACTATTTTTATTGCATAATTGGGTGATAGTTGCTAATTGCAATTAAATAAATAAAATAAATAAATATAGCTAAATAAATACATAAATAAATAAATAAATAAATAAATAAATAAAACTAAGCGACCTGCTAATATCCTACTAATTTTGTTCTAATATTACCACTATGATCTGTAACCAGCCAGGCGGGAAAACAGTAATTATGAAACCTAACACCTTAAATGTCATACAAAACGACTGCTCAGAGCAATGTACAAAACATGAACGTGTCGTGAAAGTAGGTCAATCATAACGTGAATAACAAAATACTGGTATCACTACTTGCTTTCGGTTAGTGGCAAAATGAAATATTACGATGCTGATTGTAGTTGTTAAAGTTATAAAACGATAAAGAAGAAAACGATGAAGAAGAATAAGGAAGGGCCAGGGTCGAATATACAATGTGCGTCCTCCGCAGTAATTTCAATTCATCCTGAATCTTATTCAGGCGAATTACACCCTTGATGTTCATTTTTGGGACTAACAAAAGGAAATTCAATTTTTTGCCATTTTATAATTTAAAAATAGCACTACTTTTGTCGTCGATCAATTGTTAGTGTAATTCTTGTTGTTCGAACTGCGGCCCATTCTGGCAGGCAGAACATTAATTGTATAGATGTGTGCGCTCGCTAAGTTTACAGTGCGTTTATCGTTTGCCTTTTCATGATTTGTGATGAAGGACTGTTGTGAGTCGCTTCTCATTGATTTATTTGATTACTTCATAACGGCGTCGCCCTTCTTAGCAACGGGGGCGCCATTAATTCCGTTGCTTGGGGTAAACAGTTATTACTCCAATGATAAATACTCAGAAACGTGTACATACAGCGTTAATTTGTCACTATTTATCGATTTTGTCTTAATTCGTTTTGCATAGCTTAGATTACCAGAGGTACGAACGAAATTTGTAAGCCATAACTATTTCTGTCGGGTGCGTGTTGATGTTGTGGATTGCTTTATTGTACTTAGTATAAAACGACTTCAAAAGTTGAATTCATACAGAAATTAGGGATTCGTTGAAAAACCTCATTGGATCGGCATTACATTTATCCCTTCGCTTTCTGAAGCCTTGCCTCCTGAGTTTTAAGTTATTGCTCTTTTGTAAGTTACGGTTATATTCTTTTGTTTCAGGCATATACATTTTGATATTTTACACGGTATTTTTTAACTTAATCACCTTTTTCTTTTTAATATTGAAGGATTACATATTATTTGATTCAGAATCTAGAAAAAATCATATCCTTGAATTTCGGTGACATTTCACAGATATTATTTAACGAAGTTGATTCTGATTAGTTTTAAAACGTGTTACGCCAACCCCTACAAGAATTTCCGAAACTTGTTACGTATAAAATTATGGATGTACAGGAAAATAATAAGAAATAAGAAATCATCTTCATGTAATAAAACAGTATCGTAATCATTGTTATTAATTAAGAAGGTAGCAATGAATAAACTAAATGAGTCCCCGACTGATTGTGTAGTTCCTTCTTTGTACTTATTGAAATTGAATTTTGTATTGCGTTTTACCACATCTGTTCGTTTTAAGATTAAAGCAACGTTCGTTAATTAACTGTATCGCGTGGTTGCTTGTTGTTTGCGATGTGTGTTCGTGTTGATGGAAAACGCTAGCGTGATGATCCTGTCCGAAGGCTCTGTATTCACGCAACATTCACTGATGTTGAATCACCTGTATTTTATTTTCACTTCTCGACAAGGAAAGACATTAAATCTACTGAACGAAATCAACAAGTTCTTGAAGAATCACACTTAACTCCGTAAGGGGGTCTCCTGGGGACCCATCTTTTGTTTTCGGACGGCGTATTTTAACACTGCAATATATTTGGTTTATATTTTGGCGTTTGTCTAACTTTTATTTGCGTTTGTATTTACGCAAAAAAGAAGAAAATAAATACAATCAATCGCGTCGTTTTTTGCGTTAATTAGCATGGGTTTCTAGGAGCCCACTTATAAACGGAAGTGCCAATGAAAAATGAAAACACTTAATAGAGTTACTGTAATTCTGATTTTCATAATGCATACACTAAAGAAAAATGATTAATAAAACAAATCTTAGAAAGTATAGTAGGCCATTGGTGACATAATATTTTATATTCATCATATAGCGGTACACTGTAGAAACCTATGGTAATTACACGTTAACAAGCAAGTAACTCTAAAATATAAAATGGCATGGGATACTTAGCCTATATTTGTGCTTAATACGGAAATATAGTTCATTCTTTACCAACACTAGTCTAGGTGAACATTGAAATTGATGTTTTGCCCCTATTTTCCTTACTGAATATTTTTTTTTCAGTTTTTATTTCTTTATTGTTGATTTCTTTGAAGCTTTCTACCATGTAGCGGATTTTGTCTAAAAATCCTTTGGAAAGTGGCTATATAATGCATGGATCTCTGGTAGCACTCCCATTGCACTAACAAAGTGCAATCCTTATGCAGTTAAGTCTCAATATATATGCCTACCTCTAATCCAGTCCTTTATGTACTAAGAGCCAGACTATTTCTATTTGTTATTCAGGCCTACAATAGATAGTGAAATACCCAAGGGTTTTATGAGGGCACCGCCATACATATTGCTTTCGTCGTCGTTTCGAGTTGTCTTATATAGTGTAGCATTTGTTTACTTTACTTATTTGTTTAGGCCTAGACCACGTAAATTGCCAGGAATTTGTAGGGGTGATAGAAACGGATGTAGAAGAGAAGGTATTGATTTGCATTATATTCAATATATCGGAATCTGAAGAAATGTAAAAAACCTCTGAATTCTTAGTGATTTGCGAGAGATCTTTAGCCGAGAAAGTTTTTTGAAGAAGGAATAAATCTGGGCGTAAGTTGTTTGAGCTCCGCGTGTTACCTATTTCGCGAGATGGGTTTAACCAGTTCAAGTGGCTATATGTTCCTGTCTCGGCTTCCTTACTTGGTGCAGGGGTGTAATTTTTAATTAGTAAATGGCTGAGGCAATCTAGGCATACTTTTTAGGGTTTGAATTCTTCTACTGTTGTAAAGATATATAAACCTGTTTATAATATAAGGGAATATAGAGATATTTGTGATGGAGAATATTATGATTTTTATTTAGAAGACATCTTTGCTTTGGTTGTCGCCGTTGCGACCCCCGAAACCAATGGAAAAATCGCACAGCTTACGTCATAGCTCGTTGCGAGATGTCCCACGTTGGAAGAAGCGAGTACTATCCCATAATACATTGTCAATTTGATCCATAACGCTGGTTATAGTTTTAAGCTTGTAACTTCATTATCTGTACATGAATGCAGTCTTAAATACCCCTTCATCTACGCGTTTGGGATAGTGAAATCGATCGCATTATCTATCTAGCAGATTAGCACCTCATTTGTGACCACGTGTGAAGAATCGTGTAATCACTAATATCCCATAATACTTGTGTCAACTATGCCAAATAAATTGGTACAACAGTGTGGACATTAACATGTGTACACGCAATCTGATACCTTATCTACTGTGTTGTGGGATTATGGTGAAATGTATTTAAATCCTTTCCATCTCCAATTTATGGGCACTTACAGCAATCAAAGGGCTTCCGTGCTATTTTTTTTATTGTCTGCCCGAGCTAATGGACAATGTTTAGCCTACTTGCTAACAATAGAAAACAATAATAATTTGCTTTGCTGTGGACAAGTTAGTTTTACAATAAAAACGTTGTAAATGATAAAAAAGCCGCCATTTGAATATCTTAAACATGACTTAGCTTATTGTTAGGTAGTTGGATGACCCTGTCCGTGTAGATGAAAATTGTGAGCTGAGAATTTAGCTATAACGGATCATTTGAGATATGGGCCTTTTAAGTTCACAAAACATTTTTGTTTTTGAGTCAGTAAAATTGCGAAATATCAATTTCCCACCCTATTTAATACTTTCCTCACTTATGACGTCATGTATTGACTCATATTGCGAATGTTGGTACTCAATTTGATGCCCATAGAAATGAGTAACTCTCAGCTATCGCGTGGTACCCATTTAACTTATAGGAATTAGATTCCATAGGAAAATATATGGCGTAATGTGTACTCAATTTGATGCCCATAGAAATGAGTAACTCTAAGCTATCGCGGTTACCCATTTATAGGAAATTAGATGCCCAGTAGAAAATCGGGGGGGGGTGTGGCGTTCGGGACTTTGCGCGGACGTGGTCGTGCGCGTACGTGTATACGTGGGTTGCGAATTTGGGGATTTGGGTTGTAGTGTCTGTTTGTGGTTAAATGAATGTGAATTTGAATACTTTTACGTGTGTATTTTTGGTTTAATAATAGACATTCTATGTTTTTAATATGTTAATTTTACATTTTTAAAGAAATGTATGTACTTCTTAATATTTAAAGCCACTCACATTTCAACGAATTTCCTGTTTTTTTAAACCTTTTCTTTTTTTAATTATTAAAATTATGTAATTGGCTCCAGGTTGATTCATAATGTATATTTAAATCATCTTTACTTGTAATATTGTAACGATTAATTTTTCACATGACTGCATTATTTAATACGTATTATCATATTGTTTTGCTTTATTCTATGATGAACAAAATAAGATTGATTGATTGATAATTCATTCCATGTACAAACGAATGGGGAACACAGTCGCGGAAAGGGGCACCACAAAAATCTAAAAAGTATAAAAAAAATAAAAATATTGTTATATATAATTAATTTGTTATTCTTAAAGCCTATCAGTGATTTGCAATCAGAAAATCGAAAAAAAAATCATCAACAATCTGATGCTTCCATTTCTGTGACAATTCAGGTGCCACATACCCTGCAAGTGATAGACCGAAAGCAACGTAATAAGGCCAAAATGTGATATTTTATCATCTGTCCGCACGCGCACGGACACTTACTACAACACGTAATTGAATGGAGATTCGTATCTGTGACCCCTGCTTTTTCTTCATTTTCTGTCAATTTTTCAATTGGAAAGATAATTTTATGAATCTTTGGATCACTGATGATAGTGCCTTTAACTCATAAAAGCCATTGTTTAAACTGTATAGTGCATCCTGTGAAAAGCGGCAAAAATGGCACTTTTCAGTCCAATTGGCACCCCTATTTCAACCGATCAATATTTTTATTTTTTTTCTGGTGGGGGTGTGGGGTGTGGCAGAGTTTTGGCGATTATTCCAATGGGAAATGCCTTTTTCGGATGTCGGGCTCCAAGAGCACCCCCATCCACTAATGTGTGTAAATACTTATCCATTTGAGTGGTTTAAGAAATGTAAACTATAGAAGTGGGACTTCCGTCATTTATCTTTACTTGTGTATTTTACGTATTATACGCGCATTTCATTCAAACCAACTAAATAGGCCTAACGTAAAAGTATAAATTTATGGCCCTATTTAAAAGATGGTCTAAATTATAATCAGGTTTGCTAGGCCCGGTGTTGCTAGGTTGTGTGGTCATCCTGCTTTTTTTTATCCTACATATTCCACAAGCCTTTAATAACTCACCGAATACACTCATTTCCAAGACTTTTATTTAAATTAACTTTAGAGTAACTGTATAATATTTTACCTATTTTGTTGGCAGAATGTCCGTATAATATTGTAAAATTTACAATATATTTAATCAGGTTTACTGTGTCCGAGACCCTGGTTAAGTAGGCCTACATTTAGTTCATAATGTATTCCTTTGGTAACTTTTTTCCTCAAAAGCTCAATTTTGCCAATTACGGCTCCCAATGCCGGCAATTTCACAAAATTTCAGTTTCTAAACCCCTACTTTGGGACCAAATTAATTCCCAGCCACCCAAGTTCGGAAATCGGGCCCGCACATCCCTACCTGAAAAAAAAAAATAGAGCACTCCTACCCGACGCAATCGATCTGCATTTAACTTTCTTCACAAACCCCCCCTCCATCGCCAAAGATGCCCTAATAAGGTTCCGGAAGGAACCGAACCAAACCCCAAACCCCTCCGGAATAGCGAAAGCCGAACCGCGATTCGATCTGCAATTTGAAATAGACCAATCCTCTTTGGCCCGTCTAGTCTGTCAGTGGAAAGATCCAACACTGTTATATAGATGCGTTTCCTGCTATGGGCAATTTTTTGTAATACAGTGCGTATGAACCGCTGTATAGGGCCTTCGCGGAGCTAAATTATGTTGAATGGACTTTTTTATTTGCCCTCCAATCATCCAAGCATGCAGCAAATAAAATACAAGTAAGATAGAAAATTAAGCAATGTATCAAGAGGGACTTCAAAACTCAGCCGCCTGTCGATTGGTGACTCATGACGGGTTTTGGTTAACATTGTCTCCTTGCTTAAACAATAAAACCGGTTTGTACTGGAACCGGGCTTACTCGGTCTGGCCAGCACCCGCTGACGTATCCACGAAATCCCCCATTTAAAATTAGTAACATATTTCACAAATTTTCTTTTCAACATTCCCATTTTCATAGAAGATGAACTAAACACTCAAGGGAAGTGCAAATTGTGGGCATACTCGTGGGTTTCACGGCCACTCTCTCCTGCCAATACATAACAACGGATTAAGCTATACTTTTGGCACGTGAATGTTTGGCGGGAAAAAGGTGGGCTTGTATAACACTAATATGCCCAAATGGTTCTAGTTTAAGGTAGGGTAGAATAGAGCTCGGAAGTGTCAGGGATAGGCTCTTTTTAAAATAAAATTACCATTGTTTTCGTTATATAAATATAGGTTATGATTGGGTTTGACAACCTGAAGTGCAAGACGGCAATATGAAATTTAATATTGAATCGGAAAGGAAACTCAAGGTCGTTTAAATGCCAATAGAGCTTCAATTCAGTCGATAAGGACATTAAAGACTATCTTACCCAATGAGTTGGATTGATAAGATCTGATATGCATGATAAACGTAAGCGCGATGACCAATATCTACAAGAAGGAAGTTTTCTGCTATGGAAATAAATGAAAACATAATAGTGGCTAACTGCCCCCCGATGGTTTGCCAATCGAATTTTACAGTACCTTTTGGGAAAACATTTCAAGTCTGTTACTCGATTCGTTAAAAGAATCTGGTATCGAGGCGAACTCTCAACCTCCCAAAACTGGGAGATTTATCAGACTAATTCATTAGAAGGTGATAGAAAATTATTAAAAAATTGGAGACCTATAAGTTTTGTTTTAAATCTGATTACAAAATACTTAACACTGTCTTATAAAAAACTTACAATTGTCTTCCCAAATTAATAAGTGTGGATCAAAAGCTTTACATTAAAGGAAGTTACATTGCGTGAAAATATTCGTTAATTAACGACATCATTAGACTATTCGCAAGAAATTAATTCTCCTGGTTCCGCCTCTTGCTAGACTTTGAAAAAGGATTCTTTTTTCTGATAGCAGTGAATGGAGGTTGTTTATGCTAGCGGCTCTAGAAAAGTTTAATTTTTGTAAAATTCTTTATAAGCTATATCCAAGTATATATAGTAAATGTGATGCATTGTATTTACTAAGAGAGGGTCGTGCGAACAGTTTTTCACTTATCAGAGGTATACGTCAAGGGTTGTTTCTATCAGCTTTGCTGTTGTTATTTCAGTTGAGATTTTGGCATAAGAAGAAATAACAAGAAGACAAGGGTTTTAAAATACCACATGAAAAATTCCTTCAAACTTTTTCTGCATATAATACAGAAATTAAAATATGTCAAGTAGCTGACGATACAACTATATGCACACGGATTCGCAATCAAACCCATGAATGAGGATGAAACGATAAGCGGGTAGCAAAGTGTCAGGGTGTAGTGAAAAAATGTCAAAAACAGAAGGAGAATTGGCTGTCAAAAAGAAAACCGTTGTGTCCTGATGATTTAATAAGATTCATGGGTAGGAGGGGTCCAGTGAAATCCTTGGTTATTTATTTGGATTGGACAGAGCTGAATGTCAAAGATTGAAGTGGGAATCTAAAACTAGACAAATTGAAAAAGAATTCTCTCGTTTGGAAAAGAAGAGAATCTCACCACTTTTTGGTAAATCAATTATTATTAATACACTTCGCTTATTCTCAATTGTATTACAATATGCGTGTGATTAGACACGCCCACAGAGTATGTAATAAAAAAGGCTGAAATCAATTCTTTTTAATTTTCTATGCGAATGGTAAAAAGATAAAATCAAATGCCGGTGTGATTGATAAACGACTATTCAAGGGCCGGTATTAAAAATACACCGATACTAAAACAAGACGTAATGCTCTTTTAACAAACTGGGTAAAACGAATTGTAAATCCTAATTTGCACGGTGGAAGCTTGAATTTCCCCTACTTCACTGAGAGAAATTTGGTAGTAAAAAACACGTTATCTTCAAATGAATTGTTAATCATTTTCGTACTTAAGAAGTTAAAAAAGATACCGGAATTTATCAGCAATTGTTCATGCTGGCACAAATCCCTCGTTAAACACAAGGATCGATAGTATCCCACAGATATCAAAAAATGATAATCATATGGGGGAAAGTCGGTATATTTATGTCGCAACTCTACTTTTATTTATGTGAAACATTGGATACACGCTGGGTGAAATATACATAGGTGACGTCTGTGATTCACGTGGTTTCATCTCAATTCACGTACTGAAAATCATTCTAAAAACATTCGACTGCTTCATGGAATATAAGGAATTCTGGAAAGTATACCAGGAAATGGAGGAAGGGAGGAGAATGTATAAAAACAAAATGAAAGGATTTGGCAAAGGGATCCGAACGTAATTCATGGAAATGGACACAATTTACACAAACTAAATCTCGTAAAAAAACTTGTAGAAAAAAACAATTTACTCCATTTGTATCGCTTAATTACTTAAAAGGTATACGCAAGACAACTGCGAACGGATCTGGAAACACTCAGTTTCCTAGAAGACGGACTGTGGAAACAATTTGTTGACAACCAAAATGTTAATTTGACAATTAATATCGCAACTTGTGGAATTTAATTGTAAAAATTCCCAAATATGTTAACTTCTGGAAGAAATACTTGATAGATGGAAAATGGTAAATACCAACCATCTGATGTTAGTAACGCTTTAGCTGATTAATCAATTGGTGAGGTGATAATATTGTACTGTATTAATAATATCCTTACATTGGGGAAGGAAATATATGGTTCCAATCTTGGGCAAAAACAGAAGAAACATTGCAAAGTTTAAACGAAATAAAATTATATCTAGTTTAAATTACGATAGGAAGCGTTATGCTACAATACAGAGATATAACCGAAGTCCAAATGCTACTCTCTTAAACCAATTTCTGAAAATTTGTAACTACAATGTGTATGAAGCAATTTCACTCGTCTAGATTATAGCACTAGGCATTTTTGATATTAGTTTATTTTTATATGTAATTTGTATAAATATAGACACAATGTAACAATTAACCATTCTGAATGAACAGACATCTGTAGTATTTGTAGAATAGTAGCTACTGAGTAAGTAATTGCTCTTTTCACAAAATATTTGGGAGATTTTTTACTTATACACCTTTTTAAAAACCATCGCTTTACAAGAAATAAAATGTCGTATCTACATTGTAGTTTTCCCGTGTCGTGCAACAAAGTCGTACTTTGTTGCATGACACGTGAAATTCAATTTTGAGTGCAACAAAGTCGTATCTACACCTAAATAGGCCTATTTAGCTTAATAACTCTGCAATAAATTGAGACTGTCACCTGAAATGTATATCAAATTAAGCGTAATGAACTACTTTTTCTTATTATATAAATAACTCAATTTCGCCAAAAATGTCAGTTACGACTTTGTTGCACTCACATGACGATATTGCACCTCGGCTGCAATGTTCACCTTGCCACGTGCAGCATTACGATAACATATCTGCCGTAGAGTGAACTATCAGGTTGCTATATGGAGACTGGCAGCTACTCCCGTTATAGGTTGTAGACTTTCCATCTCCAACTGTTGGACATGTATAGACACTAAAATCTGGGCATTTAGAACCACTATGGGTTGATTGTCCGATTCTTCCCGAAGCTCTTGCAGATGAAGTAGAGAGACTTGATACAAGTGATTCGGGTGACGACGATTCAGATGATCAGGACTCTCCGCCTGTTTCATCAGAGAACGAAGACAGTGATGACTCTGATGATGCATGATCCAATTATGTCACCAACAAAAATAACATTTCCAATGATGACACTGCAAATTATTACACCATCAGCTATGTTACTTTCAATTAGGCCACTGCCAATTATGACACCGCCAATTATGACACCATCAGCTATGTTACTCCCAATTATGACACTGCCACCGCTGACACCATCGGCTATGTCACTGTCAATTATGACATCAGCAATATCACTGCCAATTATGATACCATCAACTATGTCACTTTCAATTATGACACTTCTGACACCATCAGCCAACCATGTCACTTAAAATCTCAACTTACGCCAGATCTAGTGTACATACGGATTAAATAAGTGTGCACTATCGATATTGTCAACTTACTTCATAGATGCCTTTCAAGAAACATTGGCAATTTGATACAAGTGTCACCACCAACTATGTCATTACCAATGACACTGCCAACTCTGTCACCACCACATTTGTTCATTACCAATTATTGTGTTTTGACCATAAATGTCTCTTCTAAATATGTCAAATCCACCAACTCACATCACATGTACCAAATTAATGGCTTTTGTTCAATTCTGACTCTCTATTTCTATACTTGGTGCTCCTATCTCCAATGGAAGGAATTAAGTTCAACCAAATAACCAATGGCTGCCACAAACAAGAACCCAGTAAAGTTACCTTTGATCTTTTTGGATTCCTTGACCTTGTAAACATGGGTATAGACACCAGAATCATGCTTCTACCTCTATCAAAGGCGAATGTATGTAATATAATGCATTTTCTTCCATTTTTCTTGGCGGCCATTTTTGAAATTCAAGATTGCTGCCGCACATGTATGGTCCAGCAGTGTTATCAATGGTGTCATTGAATTCCTTGACCCTAAAACATGGGTGTAGACAGACATCAGAATTTAGCCTCAACGAATCGCAGGGACCAAGATATAGGCAAAAATAATTAATGGTGGCGGCCATTTTTGAAATTCAAGATGGCTGCAACAACTAAATGGTCTAGCATTGTTATCAATGGTCTCATTGAGTTCCTTGACCCTAACTTTGGTTCTCTACTCATAAAAATGGTGTCAAATATGGATTTCCTGCACCTACAACCATCTACAACGAGGTATTGCACATAATTCTAGGATGAGTCTTTCAAAATGTGTACTTTACATATGACAGTCGGCGGCCATCTTGGAATTCCAAATCCATACCATGTAACATGGACTTCTAATGATAAAAATGTTGTCAGAAATGAATTCCCAGCACCTAAAAACCCCATAAACGATGTATTAAACATAATACTAGGTTAAGTCATTCAAATGTGTACTTTTCATATGACTGCCGGCGGCCATCTTGGAATTCCAAATCCATACCATGTAACATGGACCTCTAATGATAAAAAACGATGTCAGAAATGAATTCCCAGCACCCTAAAACCCCTAAAACGAGGTATTACACATACTTTTAGGTATCAAAATTAAAATTTATATTTTTAAAATGGCTACCGGCGGCCATCTTGGATTTTCGGAATTCGCAGCCGGTTTCGAAAAAGCACCTGTGTGATTCGTAAAGGTAAATGGTCCAACAACTCAAATCAAGTCTCAGAATCTCTTGCGGATGAATTGTAAGCGGGGTTCTAAGCAGGTCCTGGACTATCAGGTTTGATCGAAAATTGAATTATACGTCTCAATAGACCCAGCACAAAATTTATGACACAATTTTTAATTTGCTTCAATACTCCTTCTTCTACTTATTCTATTTCTTCTTCTTCTTCTTCTCGTTCTTGTTCTTCCCTTCCTCTTATCCTCCTCTTTCCTTTCCTCTACTTCCTTCTTCTTTTTCTTTCTTCTTCCTCTTCGTCTTTTTCTTCGTCACCATTTTCTTCTACTGCTCATTCTTTTTTCATTCTTGTTCACTTTTCATTCTTTTTCTTCTTTTTTTCATTCTTCCTCTTCCTCTTTCCCACTTCTTCTCCTGGGTAATTACCATATTTATAATTGAGTAAATATGCTAGGGCTCAAAATATTCCTTTGTAGCTGTATATTTATGTTATATGTTATCCCTTGTCGATGTTGTTGTCGCATGTTAATTTAGCGTTAGTGCCGAATCACTTTGTGGTAAACAAAATCCAATTGGCCATGGAGAGTGTAATAATCAATTAACTTATAGCATGCTTAATATATTTAGCAAATGTGGAGGATGACTGATCTTAAAAGCCATACATTTTTCTCGATCTTTTCACAGTTGCATTTGCATTAAACCAACTAAAACTTCCCAACTGGCTTGGTCGTCGATAAATTCCAGTCCATAGACCACTTTATGAAGAAGATTTATTTCTAAAAAAAGGAATTCAGCCAAACTGAAGTTGTTGATATCAGCTAAGACCTTTGAATAAAAGGTTTTCAGTGATACTACATTATTTATATTATTACGCGCGATAAGTGTGAAAAAATATATCCGATATATCGGATTGTGATTTAGTGATATAATAATGTTTTTTTTTTGCTTATTAGTGTCAAAATGAGCTGGTTACTTAGACAACTCTCTTAAACTTTCTTTGTGTGACGGCCTGTCTTTAACGGAATAACATGGATTTTCGTGTTAAAATGAGCCAGTTACTTATATTAGACAACTGTCTTAAACTGTCTTTGGGTGACGGGTTGTCTTTAACGGAATAAACTGCAATATTATATTACATTGCATTTTATTCTTTATCCGTAACTGGCTCATTTATTCCGTAACTGGCTCATTTTTGACAATAAGCAAAACAATATTGCAGATTATTCCGTTGATATGTAAATTAGGGTGATGGGCTGTCTCTAAGACTTATACATATTTTAATTAGCTTGTGGGGACTTCGAAGGTTTTAAAACGTCCCCACAAAGATAAAATGTACCGATAACGCTTAAAAATGTCCCCATAAGACACTGTGACCCCCCTACACACACAAAATAGAACCTTGCTTCCTATAGGTCGATACACTCATCGGTTTCAACATGTACAGTGATATTGCTATGGCGTATTTTTGTGGAATTGCTCGGCGCGTATCAAGGTGCTACTGTGCGTACGTGCTCACAATACCTCGCAACTGATGAGTGTGGGTATGTCCACCCATATGAAATACACTTGTATTGCCTAACAATCTAATGCTTAACAATGTATAACAGAAGGGTAATTAAGCATAATTGTTTCTATAAAATGGTTAGTAAGTAATATCGAATGTAATCAGCATTGGCTAGTGTATTATACGCCATTACTGAGTTTATGCAATCCATTAACATTATGTACTCTCCGTGTTCACGTCATTTTAACCAGCGTGCAAAAAGCTATCTGTCAATCAAAATACAGAGAGCACTTTACTTTCTAAAAATATACAACTAATATTGACTGAGCAAGCAAGTCTTCTGATTGATAGGAGATGGAAATATAGGAATCACTCTTGCTAGTTTTGATGTATTACGGTGGTAGCATGGTAGTTTGTTTTTGAGCAAGTTAATAAAATCTGTTCGTAGAATTCCATGACGAAGATGCAAATATTGCTTTTATATATCGACGGGGAATTATTTATCAACATGTAAGTACACACAAAGTTAATTATTTCTTAAAATTGTTTATAATGATTTAGGTGATCAATCATATTATTGTCGATGACGTATAGCAGTATGATAGTTGGGCTTTGTGTTAGAAGAATATTTTTTCACACAATTTCACAGTCAGATTGTACATATCACTTAATGATAGTTGGGCTTTGTGTTAGAAGAATATTTTTTTCACAGAATTTCACAATGAGATTTCACATATCACTTAATGGAATCGTTTAGAAAAAGTTTAGGGATGAATTATAAGAAATAAAGTATATTTAAACTGCGATATTTACATTGTTTAATAGGTTTATAAAGAAAGAAATACTTTTATACCAACAGTTAACGTGCATTACGAAAAAGTATAATAACGTTTATTAGAAACCTTGTCAAGTAAAACGAATGGTAAAATATTTGGTGTTCTAACGCCTTCAATATTCATGATAGGCTGATTTACCAGGGGAGGGCGGCCAAGAAATCCCAATTTCAGACGTCGCCATTGGTTTAACACGTAAAAGTGAAATCTTGACGAAAAATTCTGATTTTTTTATATGTTGTCAAGGAATACTTTCTTATTCCAAAACCGTTGGAGTTGAAGAATCAACTCCACTGGATGGGTTATTTCTGATTTTTTTTGTATGAATAACGAACGAGGACGAGGTCGTATGTGGGTCATGGGAACACCCATGACAGACCCACATCAAAGCACCCAAATTGGTTTGTGGTTTGCACTCCGTATTGCTGTAATTTCTTTTGACATTTTGGTGAGTTGCTATAATAAATGAGGCTTGGCCGCCACCGCCTGTGATTTACTATCAATAAAAGGTGCAACACGAGATTTCACATATAAAATGTCTCCCTGATTTCTCCATGAGAAAAATACCCCTATCTGAAAGGATTATGCTGAGTATTATTTCTTTGGTACACAATTCTAATTCCCTATTGGAGCAAATAGTAAGTTCACCTTATGTTTTATATTGAAATATAAGCAAATCAAAATCACCTTTTGTTTTCACTTTTAAGACTTTCTTTAGCCAAACACAAGGTAGCAAATCTATTGTGTGTGTAATCTATATGAAATCACGACATATGACAGAAAATATGGAAGCCTTGAAATCTCTCGTTGCACCTTGGAAGCATTCAGTTTTGCAAAAGCAGACAATGCAAGATATATCATAAGTAATGACAAATTTTTGAAACAAGTTATTGCTTTGAAAATATTCACAAAAAAACGTCTTCGATCTTCATTTTTGTACCGTGTATTTTCTTCTGTTGTAATACAGAAAAACGAATATAAAATAACCCCCAAAAGCAGGCAAGCAAATAAACAAAATAAAAACAAACAAAGAAACAAAGAAACAAACAAACAAACAAACAAAACAAGAAAATGTTATTTTTATCATCCAGCGAGTTAACTCCAGAAACGATGATCTTTTTTCTTAATTAAGTCTGATTCAGAATTATGCAAAGAACTCGGCAAATAACAGTGGCTAAAGGTACTTAAGCCAATGATGTTCATTGATTTCATTGCAAACCGGTTTTTTAAATCCAGTGCGTGGCCGAAATTTTGGAAGGGTAAAACAATTGCTGGAACCATTTCTCTTGATGATTAAAGTGTTTATCTGTATCGAAACAATGAAATTGTTTGTACCACAAAACGAGAAGATGCAGCAATGGTTTTGGGTAATTATTTTGGAAATATTGACTTAAAATTTGGTCGTTGTTCGATTTCTATGCCTGGACAGCTTTCCAAACATTGTAACTTATAGGAACCATCTCCAATGTTAAAAAATACAACACAGACATAATTGGCATCAATATTCGTGTGTTGAATATTTTTTTTTCTAGAATTGTGTCTTACGATGGAGTTTAAACACCAAGTCAGTTTAATCAAAGCCGAATGGTTGACTCAGCGTGTGTACGGCATTAAAACAAGCAAAAAACATTCATAGGTAAACAGAACGTTAATTAGGAACTATCCCTTTTCATCACGCTTGCTTTATAACGCTCGCAGTTGATGAGTTTTTGCTGGCGAGAATCTGCTTCCATATAGGTTTTGCTCAGATGAATTGACCAGAGCCATGATATCACGGCGAATTAATATTAAAATGGCATAATCAATGTCAGATCATTAATGCCATAACTCTTAATTACCAACTCAGAAATATTTTTCGGGCCATTCTCCGGTAAGTGTTTCAAGTTTGGTCTCCAATTGACGAAATATCAACATTAAGGAATCCTGAAAATCATTGAAAATCGGAAACTTTAATATTCTCCAGAACACGGAACAATGCATTTGGTGATCTTAAAAATATACCTATTTTAGTATTTTCCTAACGTTACACTTAGTAACGTATCTTGTCGTACGTATCTGCGGGCCTTTTTCTAAGTCGTGCTGTTCTTGGTGAAAGTACGTGCTTCACCGACTAGTCTCTATACGTTATCAGGTATTACCTTCATACAAGCTGTGTGGTATTCGACTTCTTATCACAGGTTTAGGCACAGCGCAGCGGAAAGTAGGTAACGTATCTGCCGCGGTATGAACGTACCATGAGGGATTTCCTTTCATTACCAGTCCTGGAAATTGTTTTACTTCAAAACAGATTTTTATGCAAAACATGTATAATATAACTTTGACATGTGCTTGATTTACCGGATATTGGAACAAGCTCATACCGTTTATGTTGGCAATTTTGTATCATTTTTGAATACGGTAACGTATCTGTCGGCAATATTGGCAACATGCTCTCAGCGAACTCTTACAAACTTTACTAATCCAATATTATAGTGTTTTGAACTTTATAATTAGGGCATAATAGAGGCTGGGAATAAAAAAATGTATGTTACCTGTGATATGCGCTCTTGTGTAACGAGCAGGGAACACTTTTAAAGAATGGATTTGGGCTGGCGACATGTCGGAAAACACGAATATATGGATCATCAGCCCCTTTTTAAAAATTTGCTGCTACTTTCTTGCCCGGTACAAGTTCTAGCCCCACATCAATTTTGCAATCATAACTCCTAAGTATAATTTATAACTAATAAGCATTCATTCTAAACGCCAAAACAGTCTTTTAAACTGTGTATCACTGTGAGCGACACGAAAATTTTTTTGAAACTTTAACGGAGAGGGCCCTTCGCATAAGCTTACATTAATGAAGAACGATTCCATCAAACCTCGAATATCACTAAAAAAACGAACGTTATACAAACACTGGATTGCGAAAAGTAGTTAATACTGACTTACTTAGTAGTTTCATGCTTTTTTTCACAGGAAAATATCCTTTGAGACTTCATCAACACCTTTGCTAAAACTTTGCTAAGTTACCTTCAAAGCTAAGAACTATTTCTTTTTTCTAATTAGTGTTTTAACTTGTTGTGCGAGCAACTACATATTTATAGTTTTTTTTGCTTGTTGGCTAGGGCCAACTATCTTAGACTGCATATTAAGAATGAGGGAAATTAAGGGGTCAGACATTACAGACGAAAAAAAAGTGACTGAACTGTCTTTAACGAATAAAGCGGCAATGTGGTATTGATGTTTTATTCAGTTAAATTATGTTTGGGTGATGGGATATGCCTTTAAATATTTAGGGAATAAGCAATTTATTTATAACATCGGAACAACCTTGGTTGTAACGATGTCCAGTAGTTGTGTAGTGAAACGGCCACTTGCTGTGTCAACAAACACGCACGCGTGCCCCACACGCACACGGACAATGACCTCGTACTCTTTACTACTGAAGACTTTTGATTATCTTTATCACGTGGCGATATTGTGATATGACGTACTTTGGCTAATGGCGTATCATTAGGATGTTTCGCTCTGCAAACACTTAAATGTTATGTACGTGTAACGTCATTTTGTCTGTTGCAGCCGCTGTATTTCAGCCTAGGTTCACTTTTCTACTCTTACGTCATTGCGACGTTTAAGGCAATCAAGTTTTATTTGTTTTTCGATTCAGAATAATGTTTCAAGAATTTGGAATGTCTCAATACAACTGATTATATAAATAAGAGCAATAAAGTTACCAACTTAACTTGATGTTATCTTCCAAAAAAAATTGTGTGACTTACCGTGTCAAGACCGTAGGCGATAGTTCAATTACAATCCACGATTCAGGGGAGAAAAAGGGACGATTTTATGTCATTTTTGTAAGTTTTGTGACGTTCGACGATAACAACTCATTGGGGTGCCTTAGACTCAACGAAAGTCTAATTCTTTGAAACGATCCTAAAAGAAATGTTATCTAACAATTGAACACATCACTAAGTTCGATATTTACCTTTGCCTACAAGGAAAGGATTCTTACGGATAACACACAAATTCTGCAGTAGCTTAAAATATAGCAGGTAGCTGCATTCACTTAACAAGTCTGCCGAGGTGTCTAGTTTTAGCACCACAAAACGCAGTTCATTGACCCCCATAGCGCAACACAGGATCACAGACGACACCTCCTTTCTTTGAGTGTGAACGTTGTACCAAATTGCTTATAGCCTGGCGCTGTTAATTAACTTTAGCTAGCTGTAGTTCAAAAATGACTCGCCGAGTTTGTATCACTGGAAATATCCCCTAATTCTATCATGTCACGAAAATGCTATGATGTTGTAACGATTACATCATGAAGACCCCACTATTCATGCCCAGTTTCTCTCCAGAAAGGTCACCTTCCAATAATGCAGCTGGCTTTCTCAAAATAGAACCAGGGAATCCCATTTTTCAAATATAGATTGTAAAGAAATCGTGTTTCCCTTTCAATACTTTCTTTTTCAAAAATGTAATAAGATCATATTATTTTACTAACACGAATACCTTCTTAGGAAAATCAAGATATTACAAGGCTCATAAGTTGACAACAAAAATTGAAAGGTTCCTTGGGGAGATATTTTAGCAAATATCAACCAAATTCTTAAAAATCATCCATCTACCTGCTCAGAAATATCGAACATGATTATATCGACATGTGGCAAAACCTGGCTTTAATAGACCGTATTCAATAGCCAGCCATGTTGGTGGACAAGATAGACGCATTCCAGTACTACAATACATTCACCTGTCAATGATCCCTGTGCAATCGCTAAACATGGATCGATTGACAGCTTAATGTATTGTAGTCCTGGAATGTATGCATCTTGTCCACCAACATGTCTGGTGGCTGACGTCATATTGAATACGGTCGATACCATTTCACACGGTCCAAGTTAGCTGTGCAATAATGTAAGAGATACGATCGCTTGCTCTTGATACATCCTTTGGAATCCGCAATGCACATATTATACAAATGCAAGACGGTGTATTAGAACATCCTATAAACCGTGTCGACAGAGCCAAGTTGTTTAGGTATTATAGTCATGTGCATGATACCTTCATTTCTTTTGCAACAAGTGAAACGGTTTGTGTTATTAAAACTGCCTGGAAATTGTCTACAGCGACTAGTAACACTTCGATTTAATTTTTCTGACTGATATCGGAGACATGAATACTTATTAAGACCGAGATTCCGTGCCTGCAAAAAGAGTGCATAAGTACGGATGACAAAAAATGGATTGAGAATTATAATTAAAAGCGTGATCGAAATATAAATGTCAGTCAATTTTGCACTAAATTAGCAATTATTCTTATTCTAGGGCGTTCTTAACATGTACAAAATTTAGTTGTGAAATATAACATTTTAGTTCCTAGATATTAGTTGCTAACGTTACATGGCCTAGTTTGCTACTTGGTATCATCTTTAGGTAAGAAGTTAGATTAGTTGAAGAACCTGTCGGATCATCATTTGAAAAAAGAAAGTTTCCTTTCTTCTTGCCACACATTGCCATCTTAGTATGTGAATGGCTTTTATAAGATAAAAAGATCACCTGAAATGTAGATCCCAACTTGGAAGTCAAATTAACTCTGGACCATGTGGACTGGAATGCCCGAATGGTATAAGAGTAAACACCATTGTTAGGGTATTTATTAAACGTTCGGATTCTAATTTCATGTTTATTTTACGGTCACATTTTTATTGACACACGCTTTACATTGAATTAAAACCATTCTCACTCTTTACTTTAAATGCAGACCGATTTTACTTGGGGCAATTTTCGCAATAAGGCCAATTGTTATGATATCCATATCGCTTGGTCATTTTAATTAGCGTTTCAAAAGCAGGAGCAACTTGAGAATCTGTTTTCTTCTTAGGATTGAGCAACAACGCCATGAAATTATTGAAGTTCAAAGATTTCTTTTCTCTCTTTTGAGGATAAAATTCCTGCTGTTATTGGACTCACTAAATACTCTTATGCAGACCAAACATAATATAACATTCTTTATCCATGTTTTCATTTAATGACATAGGTGCTTTAAAGAAAGAAGTAAATAAGAAGCGACATTTTATGTTACCAATTAAGCACATGCACCTAAGGGCACAACAGGCAGTGGCGTTGTCATAGTGTTATATTAGCCTGCATTATGTGATTAAAATATTATTTTATTTCTCAATTTTATTTGAGAAAAGATTTCTCACGGGAAAACTATTGTTGTTTATTGTGGAAAATAGAAAATGGATTTCCCCTAGTGCTGTGTTGAGATATGCATCTGTTATTTACAACTAGATAGAGATGAACGGAATTCCCCAAAACGCTAAATTTAGAAACTGAGTCAACTTGTTTATGCATTGAGATCAAAACAGATTGCAAAATTTGGGGGTTTCCATGATGTTATTTATGTAAGATGGTGCAATGCAGATGATGTCATCTATGTGAGACCCCATTGGTCAGCTAGTGCAAGGTTATGTTTATGCATGATGATGCTGTAATGATTATTATTAGAGATAGGGGAATCTAGCTGTGAGATGTTAAGTACTGCTCACTGGAGAGACATTTGCCAGCAGCCAGCCAGTAACAAGTAGCTAGAAGTTATAGCTAGTTTTGATCTGCAATAAGTGGCAGACCTGTACAGTACATAGTGGAAGGATATATTATATTTTAAATTCCACGTGTAGTGAGGGTGCTTATATGGGTTAATTGCTTTTCGAATCGTTACTACAGAGCGACAAAATCCCATTTTTGGTGTGAAACTTCTTTAGTGTATACAATTGAATATTAGCCGAGATCCATCTCCAAATGTGTCCGTAACCATGGTAAATGCGAGAAATCCAAAATGGCCGCCGTTCTGGCAAAATATCGATTCCCCTGCTTCTATCTACCCGGTCCGGAACGAAGCTAAAGTTGTTACCAAATGCAATATGAACAGCAGAACCATGTCCTTGACTGGTTCACAACCCCCCGAAAATATTCATGTCGAACATAAAGCAAAATGGCCGCCTTTTTGGTCCAAAATGGCCCCTATACATAAGAATGACTTGGCTTGGTTTTTCTAAACTGCTCAAAATAGACGCAAATAAGATCATAATTATTCAGAATATTTTTTGAAGCTTGTTTTGATTGCTTTTCCACTATTGGCTGTGCTTGTTGCAAGAAATTTCACATAACTTACTACATAGATAGAAACTATGCCTACAATGTTTTATTTTCCATTTCAGGATACAACTTCAAGTTCATGTATAACTCTAATCACTATGAATTCCCATGGAATTTTATTATTTTTTTATTTCACGTGTTCCCAACATTAAGTCTGATCTTTTTTATTGTGAATGTTTTTAATTATGTTCCATCCTTACTACAATATTACACTTTTGGGAATCTCAGTTTATAGGGGCAGCATTATGACTATGGGCGGTCTTTAGCTATAGCGACTGAGCACCTGTATTGGTTAAAAGTATTCTTGCATCATAAGTACAATGTCATGTTTTGTGATAAGTAGAAATTTTTATGCATTTAATCTTTAATGAAACAACTTCAAAGATCGAGAGAGGTAATTTGCAATCAGAAGTATATGTTTTGCACATTTTGTAACAATCTGGGATTTCCTGTAGATAATGGTCTATGCACATACTCAAAATTGTGCAACCCAAGTCAATCAAAAACCTGGTGAACTAGATACTTTTTAAATGCAGTATTTACTTTAACTATTAAATTAGTAACTAACTAATACAGTGTGAGTCACAATGAAGTGTTCCCCAAATATCTATTTTTTTTCTTGTCACTGTGCAAGTATGCTCTTAAAATTGGTAAATACTTCAAAAAGTAACATTTAAATAGCTTTCACAGAATTTTGAATTTTTCATTTTGGTTCAGGCATTCAATATCTGCATCATTTGAAAATCATGGAGCTATAAAATAATTTCAAGTGGGGTAAACCTAATGCCATGCTTTAACACACTGGTGGATAAAATGGTAAATAATGGCCCCAATGAGTATAACACAGGCCAGTTATTAAGTTATGATTAATCAACAATAAGTGCAATCTATTTTGACTGTTTAAAATTCTTCATGTTTAGAAATGAACTCGTTTTTAACTATTAACTAGGCAAAACAAAAAGATATTGAAAAATACACACCAACAACAGGTTTTCAATTTAAATGATACACCTAAGTTGCTTCAATCTTTAATCGTGAATAAATGGAACAAACAGAAAGTTCTTTGCCTTTCTCGTTTGTCTGGATCCTGGTTTTTGAATTACACTGTTAACAAGTTTACTGTACTAAATTTGTACACATGGCATTATGGGAGCCCTCTAAAAATGAGGCCATAACTTGAAAATGAAATGCATGAATCTCGGGATTTTTGACACGGTGATTGAGAAGTTAATATTTGATAATATAAAGTATATAATAATATCCTAAAAAGATTACAAATATTTTTAATATTTTTTGTTTCATCGGGGAACAATCATTTTGACTCACACTGTATATAATTAAAGCATAACAAAAACAATCAAAATCAACTGTTATAATACAGTGTTATTGCCATAGCCATTTTTAAAACTACAGACTTTATAGGACCCATAGAGTGAAAGAATTTTAGTTCGAAGAGAAATGTTATCAATTGTTTACCTTTATTTTGTTGTTTCAATGAAAATTGCCTAACAGAATGTTTTGTCACTTGCTAAGGCTAAACTTAAACACATAGGTTGGTGTACATAGAAAGCTTGGTCACTTTTTACAAAGACAAGCATTCAACATATATTCTATTACTACAACTGCCCATTATTGCAAATGCAGCATTCTGATTGGTTGGTTTATTGCCCATTATTCTGCAATAATGGGTCGCGAATGCATTTTCCTACTAAATCAAGCTGTGTTAGGTAATATAACAGAATAAAGGGCTTACAGTATCATCTATGGGCTCATAATGTATCCTAAGGCAGAAAAAAATAAAAAATAATTGGCTCGGCTGCGGCTTGCCCATTATTTAGTGTTTCCAACCTCGGACACGTTATTCGCCTATAAATGATACTCCATCACCCTTCATTGCTTAATGAGACATATTAATGTAAAAAATACTTTGAGTCTTAGAAATTTGAAAAAAATGCCCTGGGTTTTAAAAAAAGCAATAAAACCAGAAAATTAATGTAAATTCAGCTGAAAATTTTCAGGTGATTCTGCATTTTGATATTATTATGACCAAATGTTTGTATCACGGTGCCCCATCAGGACTGTAATTCCTTCCAGTGTATATCGACGTAAGATTAGGCTATACTATACCTTCAGATTGAAAATAAGTCGGCGAACAAGGCTGTGGATTATGAAATGGCCCTTTTAAACCGGATTAAATTTACTTGTGACCTGAAGGAATTCTTTGCTCCTACAATCATTTCCTCTTTCCCTCTTGGTAAGCTCCATTTACCAAACACGAAGTCTGATTTACTGAAATGTAACGAGCAGCCCGAGCAGTCTGATCAATCATCTGCCTATGACTGCATTGTCCTGGATGGTGCTGTCATTGTGCACTGTCAACCAACTTCTGCAGTAAGCATATTCAATGATTATGCAGACAAGGTCTTCATCCTTACCTGGTGAAGCAGTTACAGAATGCCACAAGGTTGAATGTCGTGTGGGGCACATTCCAGGTAGTTTGAAGGAATCAACTTATAGGAGAAAAGAGGAAAGGCTATCCGCAGAAAGTTGTCCCGACAAACTAAGCTTCCAGGTAATTTGATGGACTTCCTCTGTGATCCAAAATAACAAGCAGAAGCTATTTGTCTTTCTGGCATCCAAGGTTGCCCAGTATGTCTTTCCATCAGGCAAATTTGTGTACATCACATCAAGTAGATCTGTAGCATCCGTAGGCTCCATCAACCTCATGAGCAACCACGAGCAAGCAGATACAAGAGTAGTAGTGCACGTTGTGCATCACTGGATCAAGATATTAAGACTATTAAAGTATGACTGTAGATATACAGACGTAGTTGGTATATTTTACGATCTAATGGTCACTCATTGGTAGACATCTGGGTTGCTTTTAGCATGGGTACGAATTACAGATTTTACAGCATCAATGGCATATGTAACAGCCTTGGGGAGCCAAGATCGCGAGCTCTACCAGTATTTCATGTTTTTAAGGGCTGTGATAGTACACCAGCCTTCCAAGATCTTTAAGTGTGCCACTTGTCAAAATATTAACCTCCACTAATATTAAAATCTGTTTGGATGTCGGCTAGGGGGGTGGGGGCTCCGTGAGCTCAAAGTTTTGTACACAAAGTCAATAGGATGTTTTGTAGTTTGTTTACAAAACACAAAAAATTATGATTGGTCTGGTCTGTGATTTGCTCAGAAATTCTCCAGGAGGTACTTTATAAGGTTAGGCAAACAGTTTTCAAAGAAATACCAATCACAGCTGTCCTCATTGGCAAAAAACATATTTTTTGCTACCGTAATTTTTTTCAAAAAATATAATTACGGCCGCTTGAAACTCTGAAATAAAGACTGAAATACATTAGTGCTCGTTCACTGGTATCCACATTAACACTGTCCTCTGTGGCCCAGTGGTTATTCTCATACCTAGAAAGCGTGAGGTTCCGGGTTCGAGACCGTGTATTTTTCGTCTTTATTTAGTTCTGTGCTCGCCGGTTTCTCCGAGCTTCTATATAAAGATTTTTTTTTTCAGCTGAAGTCAAGGCAATACACAGAATAGCCAAACATGGACCCATATATATATTCAAACGTGTAAATTTAAGTTTGAAGACAGTGTATTGTTGTATGTTCAAGCCTTTATAACCAATTACATAATATGTTAATAGTTGTAATTGTACTGGGGCCGTATACATTGGCAAGCACACCTCTCTTTGTACTCGTTTCAATTATGTCATCACCATGGGAAAGCCAGAGGACATTTCTTTTCAATAGTAGAGAACTCTTTGAGTAAAGTGTTGCCATGTTATCGTAACCAGATATAAAGGACTGAACTTACAGACGAATTACACTGTCACTTAAACAATCTACATCTATAGCCACAAGCTCATTAGGGTCATATGTGGTTATTCGGTGTATTGCCTTGCCTCCAATGAAATTAAGTTGCAAAATGTAATTTTTCTGAATTGAGAATGACCTTGTTTGGTATTGGTTGGCAAAATCGTTTGCCCTAGTCTCACGACACACCTCTTGGAGGACTTCTGGTCAAATCACAGATGACAATCATCACATTTTAGTTTTGTGTTTTGTCAAAATACAACAACATCCTATTGACTTTGTTTGTACAAAAATTTAAGCTCACGGAGCCCCTCTTGCCGACATCCGCAGAAATTTTAATTTGGTGGAGGTTATTATTTTGACAAGTGGAACCACTTTAAGACTAGGACAGAAAACTGATTGAACATGGGGCATCTGATTCACCCTAATGGAAAGCCTACGATGACATTACTCAAAACCTTTGGCATGGCTAGCCAGCCCTTTGGCAGCATTGAGAAAGACTCAACACCCTCGAAGATTGCGAGACTAATCACCTTGTACGATAAGATCAAGTCCCCTGGCCTGAGCTCTCGGCATTGAAGCAAGACAGAAGTTTTTACAGAAAAAAAATATCGATCGGTGACAGATTCCCACCAACACAACTTGGCACAAGGTGACAGATGTGTGCGGTACCGTTTGCTATCAATCGTACCGAAATGTTAAGATCTTGAAAAGAGCTAATCAAATGTGGTTGCTCAGGCGACTGTAGCACGTGCAAATGTGGACAGGACATCTTAAGTGATCAAAACCGTTGGGTTTGCGGTGTGCTAGAAGCTGCTAGTAAGCTCACGCCCATTGCAGCTATACTTACATATAGCTAAAGAATGAATTGTATACTAAACACTGAGCAACAGGAATCCTATGCTCACTCAGGAGCAGAGATGCTACTCCAATACAACTCAAAAATCCCGAAACCTGTGAAAAACCTGAAAAGCGCGTAGAATCGTCCACGTAAGAGGACGCGTAAGTTTGCAAACAAAAAACCCCTGAGTTAAAGGTTTCCTGAAAAGTGGCATCTCTGAGAATGACCAAAGTAAATAGTACATACAGTAATACGATTTTATTCCAAAGATGAGTATTGAGATATTCCACAAATAGTAATCCATATTTGGACAGCATTTGGCCGCCATTTTGGCTGCCATCTTTTACTTGAAGATAATAGTATAGACAATGTTTTCGTGGATGACATGTACAATGTTTTGAGGGTTTTTCCGATATCAATAATGAAATATAGCCAAGTTCAACGAGTCTTCTCTCAATTTCTCAAGTTTGCGGCCAATTTTGGGCGCCTTTTGAATTTCTGAAAAAAGGCAGCTATATGATTTGAAGTTTGCTTATTCAATTGGCCTGTCCAAAAACTATTACTAGACACCAAAAAGACACATTTGAATTAATATATATCAAAGATTGGTCAATTTTTACCCCCCCCACCCCGGGACCCCCAAGGGCCCCCCGGGGAGGGGCTCCCGACATATTGGAGATGGATCCTCGGATAGAATTGATAAATAGGTCATCAGGAGTGTTTGGGCCAATTTGGTGATTTTGTCCACCGTGTAACGATAATTTGCATAAGCCACCCTACTAGTGAGCGAAGTGCTTTAATTATTCGACTGTCGTCTTTGAACCAAAGGCTGGCGAATCAAAATAGGATTTTCTTTTTTTTTTTTTTCTTTTTTTTTTTCCAATAGAAATAGATAGGGAAAATTCATGTGATTATATTGGACTGACATAATATGAATATGAGTGTAGTCGAGGGACTTATCAACGGTATTTTGAACGTGGACCTAAGATTAATTTCAGGACTGAGAAGATCCCAGGGGAATTTTTCATGTGGATCTATATTTTGTATGCTGTCATTTTGAGTCTTCGATTGTGTGGACATATCATTGAACTGCAACGCTACTTTTATTTGGGGACATAAATGAACTGTAAGACTAAAATAGTAAATGTGTGTATCATCATATAAATTGTAATGTGTGGTTGCGGACATAACAAATTCTTAAACCAACGTTGATTAAAATCATTAAAACAATGTTATATATAAAATTTGATCATTTGTGCACAAAGCCCATTGGTTTGTGTTTAAAGGGGATATCTGACCCTTGACGTCCACGAGACATAATAACAATCTTTTATATTGCCAAATGTTGTATGTATGTAGGTATGTAGGTATGTATGTATGTATGTATGTATGTTCGCGAGAAAAGGCTCCGTCAGGTCGATTCTATTGCGCCATATTCACGTGAAAAGGTGGTGAGGAATCGGGACGGGTAGCGCAATATTTGGACGAATCAGTCAGGAATGACTGAAAAATCAACGAAAGTCTCGGTTGCTATGGTAAATTAGCCATTTGTTGTAGGGTTACTAACCAGCCGTATGACGTGGTGCTTGCGACGGGGTGGTACGCGTGCTCAACGGAGAATTACGCGTAAGAGCGCGTAGGCGTGTGCGTTGCGATGGGTGCGTTACGCGTGGCAACGGCGATTACGCGTAAGACCGCTATATGCTTTATGCGATACGCAAAAAAAACAGGCTCCTTATAGTGCAACCGGTGTGGGGAAAGAACGGCCAAGCACGTCATGTATTTTTTTTTGATTTTTTTTTTTTTCGTTTTGATTGTCCAGTGATGGATAACGGGTTACCCTACAGAGATTTGAGAAGAAGAAAACAGAATAAATACATGGAAAATACGGGATGAAAATATTGGACGTTTGAATATTTAGAAAATAGGAAATAAGGGTGAGTAAAAAAAAAACCTGGGACCCTGATTGTGTCAGCCATTTTGAACTTTAAGTACCCATATCTAACATGTTTGGTATCATCTGAACGCTTAGTTCATTATCTGTAATTTGCTGCAAAGATTCACATCGGTTAGGCAAAGGCCGAGCTACAGTCGTTTGAATCAAGTAGTCCCGTTTTCACTCTGTCACGGCATTAGATTGAAGTGAACGGCGTTCAGCGAAGCACACCAATGTCAGTGTCCAGAAGAAACCGGGCTATTTATGATGCACGAATTAAATGCGACGCTATTTAACCCCACAAAATTCAGTCGCAAGTTACCACCGATGCCCTCTTAACACTGTTAAGGACACCTCATCACTCATTAAAGCATTGAAAAATAAAGTAACTTGATCTATGTATCAGTTTCTGGAGAACTTGAATGAATCATACCATATGAAGGACCAGACTACCGGTGACAACCTTTTCAGATTTAAAGTATGTCTATATTTGTAGACAAAAATGGCCAACATCTTAAAAAGAGTGTTTTGAAATAGAACTACCCATTATCACTGACCTTTACACCTTTAAGATTACCACTATATTTCACATAAAAGGGACAAACCCTTATCAGCATTTTGGCGAGTCATTTGCTTAGTTGGCCACCGTGTATTTAAATGGGAATCCGTGGATAGGGGAAAAAACTGACTAACTTGATTCAAAAGACTGTAGTCGGTCTATAAACTTATCCGATTGGAATTATCTTTGCAGGCAAATTAAAGATAATGAAATTGGCTTTCCGATGACACCACAATATTGAGTAGTGTATGTTATTTAAAAATTCAAAAAATGGCGGATACAATCTGGGTCAAGTTTTTTTTTACTCACCCCTGTATATAGGCCTACGCCATAAGATATGCTGCAAACTACGAGGAATAAAAAATACGAATAAGGGATGTTATGACGTGACGGGGGGGGGGGGGGATTGGATATCTCGGGTTACCCCACGGAGTTTTGAGAAGAAAAAAAAAAATATACGGAAAATTACGGGATGAAAATTGACGCTTGAATATTCAGAAAATAGGAAATAAAAGGCTAAGCTACAGGAAATGCTGCAACCTACAATCGACAGGATTGCTAGAACTTATGGGAGTTTGAAGAGTTATGAGGAAAATATGTGAAAATACGGGATTTAGGCTTACCCCACGGGGAGTACTGTTGAGGGGAAAAGTACAAACACACGGAAACTTAATACGGTATAAATATTTGAGTTTCAGTGTTAATATTTGAAAAAAAAAATACGAGAAAAAATAAATATATTTTTTTTTTTTTTTTTTTTTAAAAAATTCATTCATTTGACGATTCTATAAAATCGGTAACTACATGGCTATAGGATTTGATAGGATTACGGTCATTTGAGTTTAATTAAAAGTGTTACAAATACAAAATTTGCGACTCGGGGGAGTCCTATATTCAGGGTGACTGGTTTGGTTACGGTGTCTTGGCCGATATGTTTCAACTTCTTGTCATCCCTTTCAGTGATCGCTTCATTTTCAGTGATCGCTTCATTCACTCAAACTAGCGGGAGCCCGCGCTTAGCGCGGGCCTCCCGCTAGCCTTACTATAATTTGGCTAAACTGTGTGTGTGTAATGGTATGCGTGATGTTCGCGTAAAGGCTCCGTTCAGTTTCGATTTCATATTGTGCCAAATTCACGGAACGGTGGCGTGAGGATACCGGACGGGTTTAGCGCATATATTGGACGAAATCCGTTCAGAATTACTGGAAAATCAACGAAAATGTTGCTTCTGGTTGCTATGATAGATTACCATTTGTTTGTATCGCGTTACTAAGCGCGCGTATGCGTGGTGCTTTGCGACGGGTGGTTACGCGTGGCAACCATTTGTTTGTACCGTTACTAAGCGGCGCTAATGCTTGGAGCTTTGACGGTTGTTAGCGTGCCAATGGCGGTTACGCGTAATACGCTATATGCTGTACGCACCATAACTTACAGGCAGTGCCAACGTTGTGTGGAAAGTAAGAAATGTTAGGTTATTTCGCTTTGCTTGTCGTATTTATGGATAACGATTTACATAGAGCAAACGCATAGTGCATGCGCGAACCGGGAATTTTGAAATCCCGGAAGTGGATGTTTTGAAACGTAAACAAAGCAAAAAAGTTTCTAACTACTGGCTAAGCCGAAATATCGCACCTTATTAGTGTTTGAAGCACGATCGAACGAAGTAAGGGTGAAAATAGAAACATACATGTTTATAGCTGGCTGTGTGCAAATTTAGTTACACGGCGAAGTTGTGTGAAATAATAAGAAGAATGTTTTTATACCATGTCTTACAGTTGAAAAGTGTCGAACAAAGTGCAAAATTTTTCGTCTTTCAATTTTGAACAGAAAATCGCAAATCTCAAGCCATTTTTTGGAAATTTGGGCTTCAAAATTATAGACTACAATGCTACCATTGTGCTTTTAACGTAAACCTCGTGCAACAGTAGGCCTTGCATTTTTTAATGAGAAGTTCTGGATCAAAAATTGATGATGGCCGATCTGCCAGGCATTTGTAAGTGCACAACACGGTCCGCGCTATACGTGTTTGATATGGAACACTGCCTGTCATTCGGCCATCTCCGCTATCTACTGCTGATATGGAATTGATAACTGACTTCGAAGGCATTCTTCTTTGTACCATTCAAAAAGTGGAAATTCATCAAAAAGCCCAGGTTTGACTACCCGGGGTTTGGCTAGAATGTCTAATTAGAGGCTAATACTAGCCTCACCTTCAGCTAACTTCAAGTATAAAACTTTTAAGTTTAACGGTGCAACGAGAGATTTTGAGGCACCCAATATTGTGTCATAATAGTAATTTCTTAGAGATTAGCCACCCTATAGAGTTCATACCTTGTATTATGGCTACAGAAATGTTCTTAAAAGAGAGAAAAGGTGATTTTGATTTGCTTCTTTTTCAATATAAAACATAATCGAATTTCGTATTTTCTCCTAAAAGAATTCGAATTATTACAATTTTTGGACAAAGAAACATTCCTCCGCTAAACTCCTTTCATATGGGGATATTTTTGATGAAATCTTTTACATCAGACAAAATCAGTACTTTCATTGTTTTTAGGGACACCTTGCATGTGAAATCTCTCGTTGCACCCTTAAGCCTGGTAGGTTCTAGTCTGTCGATTGGAACTTTCGATGCTATAGTAAGCATAGTGACACACCCGAAACATAGTTTACTACAGGAGGACTATCCAATCCATGGCCCGGTCCAAATACCTTTGCTTTGACGTCTATTTGCAGTTAACTATGGTAACAGGGACCCTTTATAACTGTCCTGGGCGTGCTGGGATTGCCCTAGCTTGACAAGTCCTAGCCCGGGGCGGGGCGACTGCCCATATGGAGTGCCCAGTAGAGTAACCTCGAACTAGGATTTCCCACGTGATACTTGAAGTAAAAAGTGAATATGGTGTTAACCCAAATCATTGGGGTTTGCCACAGTCAACCTGGGTCACTAACGGCCACATCCACCAGCAGGGCTAATTATTGAACAAAGTCTAGGCTGATGCAACGTAGTAGTGAGGTTAGTAGTATCAGTGTCGAACATAAGGGAACCTAAACATTTAGAAGTGGCTGATGTACTAGCTAAGTCTAGGTGGCTAGTGTAAAAGTGCAAGCTCTAAAAGCGGCCATGTGGGTGAACATAATCGGGGGCGGGCAGTACCAATCACAACGAAAGGATACACTGCAGATGCGCATGGGTTTTACAGGTTTGGTTTTGAGGGTTGCCAATTCAGGCCGGATGCGAATACCAACATACATGTTTATTATTCCAAGTTGAGCTGCCATTTCACTATAAGCGGTTTGGCGCTTTCCGCGATTTCAACATTCTGACCGTCGAGGACCGTATGCTACTAGTAATAGGTTCTAAAGCAAGCGCATACTCGTCTCACACCCAGGTCTAATGTACAGCCTAGGCTGGTGCCTGCTGTTTACTATAGTGCTTTAGCTCGCATGAATCGTGACTTCACACACATCAGGCAATTTCTTGTACGCATCCTTTTAGTCCACGGCTCGTAATTTAAAGCTCGCCACTTGATCTCGCACTAACTTGCTGAATCGAGGAAGAACCAATAACTACATGGCAGCATCAGTGCATACGAGCCTAACATGCATCTGGGGTTAATTTCCGGCAGCCTAGGCTGAGTCAAAATGCCTATTCATAATAGGTTGTCTAGCAACGTTCATTACTCATTAAAAAAGTCTTGCTAGTCTAAATTAAAAAGGGGTTCGCGTATTCATAAATTAAAAAGGGGTTCGCTAGTCATTGGAAAAGGGTTCGCTAGTCAAAATTGAAAAGGGCTGACTAATCATAAATTTTAAATTTAACCATAAATCGATTGTTTTTTTTCTGTTCGCACAAGTCAAGTAAGACACCCTTTTCGTGTGGTGCGATGGACGGGCAGAAATTCGGTGTTTCCAGCACTGCCTTTAATTATAATCAGGGATCCTTGATTCTGATAGCAAAACCCCTCCTTTTATGATGAATACACAATTTTGAGCATTAACATTCACATTATAGCTTAATAACAATTACCTGTACACAACTGTGCAAAAATTTGAAAATTGCCGCCTTCTTAAAAAGCGTCGTTATTGCTTTGAGGAATTTTGCCGTGCCCCACATATGGCAAAACAGTCAACATTTGGGAAAAGGTCCACTTTTGCAAAGTCTACCCCTCCAGAAATTCTAGCTGTGGGCCTTGTTGAAAATGACAAAAGTCACCTCTGGATTCCAAACTTCTTCTCTTCACTGGTTATGTGTTGCATGGATAACACAAAATGAAGACTTTTATATACTAGTGGGCCTAATGTGCAAGTCTTGCTGTTCTCCGAGGATAGTTTGACCAGATTGTAGTGTTAATCTTGCACAAAAAAAAAAAAAAAAAAAACCACTTGATATCGCACTTACGTTGCTGAATCGAGGAAGATCAATAAACTACATGGCAGCATCAGTGCATACTAGCCTAACATGCATCTGGGGTTAATGTCCCAGCCTAGGCTGAGTCAAAAATGCCTAGTCATAATAGGTTTGCTAGTCAACGTTCATTAATCATTAAAAAGAGTTTGCTAGTCATAAATTAAAAAGGGGTTCGCTAGTCATAAATTAAAAAGGGGTTCGCTAGTCATTGGAAAAGGGTTCGCTAGTCAAAATTGAAAAGGGCTGACTAATCATAAATTTTAAATTTAACCATAAATCGATTGTTTTTTTTCTGTTAGTTCGCACAAGTCAAGTAAGACACCCTTTTCGTGTGGTGCGATGGACGGGCAAAAATTCGGTGTTTCCAGCACTGCCTTTAATTATAATCAGGGATCCTCGATTCTGATAGCAAAACCCCTCCTTTTATGATGAATACACAATTTTGAGCATTAACATTCACATTATATAGCTTAATAACAATTACCTGTACACAACTGTGCAAAAATTTGAAAATTGCCGCCTTCGTAAAAAGCGTCGTTATTGCTTTGAGGAATTTTGTAATTTGCTGAATGAAATTTGCCTGTGTCACTTTAAAGGAACAAGCCATGCAACTTTGTTGATAGTATGCTGTAAACCATGCTGCTTTCAAGTGCAGTAAGCAAGAAAATATAAGGATTTTTAATGAAAAAGGTTGAAATTTTGGTCAAAAGTTTCACTTTTGCCGTGCCCCACATATGGCAAAACAGTCAACATTTGGGAAAAGGTCCACTTTTGCAAAGTCTACCCCTCCAGAAATTCTAGCTGTGGGCCTTGTTGAAAATGACAAAAGTCACCTCTGGATTCCAAACTTCTTCTCTTCACTGGTTATGTGTTGCATGGATAACACAAAATGAAGACTTTTATATACTAGTGGGCCTAATGTGCAAGTCTTGCTGTTCTCCGAGGATAGTTTGACCAGATTGTATGGTTTAAATCTTGCACAAGGTTGCCCCCGGGGGTATGCCTACTTCTAGTGAAGTGTTTTGTAGGGTGTTGTTTTGTACAATTCTGTTCACTTGGCATGTTAAATGACTTTTTGGGGGATTGGGGCATGCCACACAGACTCGGGGCACATAAGCTAAAACGCCCAAATTGAGTTAAATCCAGAGTAGTACCATTTTTTAAAGTGCCAAGTTTTTTGTTGTGTTTTGTGTGCACTTTAGTGATTTATTGATTTTAGAAACTAGAGTATTTGTCTCATGAAATTACCCTTTTACTTGATCTTTTCTGTGGTTCAGGCACATAACCCCAACTTAAATTAACAAAATACATGCACTATTTGCAGTATACACTGTTTTGTTTGAAGTTGGGTAAATGTCTGTGAATAGGAGCTCTGGCTGTTTAGCATTTTCTTTTCATTTTGGTGTTTCCCATATTAAAACTATGAAACCTTTAGAACCCCAATGCTGTTTTGTATGTTCCGTAAATTACACTTTGTTACATCTTTAGAAGGGCCTTATTTACTTTACGCACACAAAATTCAGATGCCATTTCAATTCAGCCTAGCTAATTAGTGAGTTAAATTTGCTGTTTTGAAATTTATTTTGGTTTGTTAGAGTTGATAATGAAAAACGAAAAAAGGATCATCACACTGAATAGGTTCCACGTCTTTTAACCACTGAATCTGTTTTTATTTTCCCGTTTATTTCTTCAAAGGATAAATGAATAACTCATGGAGATCAGCCGTGGCTTGAATTCTCAAATTCTCTGCAACCTGCTCAATTATGTTATCCTTTTCTTCTCATTGATGTGGGGCTTTGTATGTGCAGTCTGTGCACAAGTAGACCAGACAATCACAGACCAACTTAGTTTGGCACAATCCTTCAGTTCTTCTTCATTAATTTTGTGCCACACACACACTATGTATTACGCCAAGACTTAGTATATTTTGGATGGCACGCTTGAAAGAAACCTGATGGTATAACGACCCAAATAACACATGAGGTTTTCAGGGAGGCTGGAGCTACTAGGCCCTGACGGGGTCCATGGGAAGAGCCCCAGTGTTGGTCCGGGGAAATGCCTGCTGTTTTTCTTTTTTCATTTTTTTTGGTGCAATTTTATCCTTTATTTTCATTCAATGTCCCACTCTTTTGTTCCATTTTAGACCCCCGGGCTGCTTGCACTTCTTCCTCCGACCCAGCTGGCTCCGTGCATGTAAAGTGGCCAACAATTTGGTCTGTGATTGTAGATTGGCTTAATTATGCAGAACTGACTAGAAAAGATTGATTTGTATCATTTCCAAAAATTTTCATGATACCCGGACACAAGTAGGCATATCCCACTGTGTAAAAATGTAATAGTGGCATATTACCAAAAACCATTTGTGAAAAGGTAAAGGTGCAGTGATCCACAACCTTGATCCCCCCACACTTAATTTTAAAAAAGTTGAAAATTGTTTTTTATATCATCTGAAGCTGAACTGTTAGTTATTAATCCATGTGTAGGCCTACACGTAGGGCAAATTCAGGCGGATCGGGAAAATTGGCAAGTTGGATTTTCTGTCTGTAAAACGAACAGCAATGACAGCACAGTGGCCCAAGGGGAACCACGGAAAACAAGAATTTGGTTCATAACAAAACTGCAAGACCAAAATCAACAAACAAAACTTTTCTCAACGATGTCTAATAAACATGAATAGAACAGGAAGGCTGGAATCATGAAATGCACATTTCACATCGATGGCTGATGTACTAGCTACGCTGATGCTACTAGCTTGTGGTTATCCTTTATTTAGGTAAAACTGCAATTTTTCCCCCATAGTGTTTCATGATCGTATTACAATTAGAACATATGTCCACCTTAATAGAGTATTGTGTGTATTTTAAAAACTGTAAAAGTGATGGTGTTGTCAGCTTTCACATTACCAATTTCAGATTACATCTTTAAAAATAAAAAATACATGCAACATTGCACAGGTGTGAAATTTACATCACAGCCTGATGTAAACATGCTACTAAAATTCATTTCAACTGGGTAGCGTTTAGAGGCTTTGACAGTCAGCTCCAATTTTATTATTGTCAACATCCAATTACATTCTAGAAAAAGCTAAAAGTGAATTTTTCATTTTCATGAACATGCACTTTGGCAAGGAGGATACAAAAGGTACTTGCACAGAGATACGTGACAGGCCACCTGTGTGCACCTGGTAATTCGAAGCCTGTGTGGTTGTATGCCAGGCTTTTTAATGGCTTAAAATGTTGTTTGTGGCTGTTTTGTGATTCAATCACATTTTGTTATCTAGGTAACAGCCAGAGCTACTTAGCATAGACTGAGGCTTCAGCCTAGGGGTCCTTGTTTTTCTTTCCCAGTCAAATGTTGCCCAGTCCTAGGTTTAGTCATATCAGAAAAAGGTTTTGCTAGCCATATAAAAAAGGGTTTGCTAGTCATATAAAAAATCCTAGTCATAAGGGGTTAGTGTGGGTTAATTTAATTTATGACTATTGAACCCTTTTTCAATTATTACTAGCGAAACCCCTTTTTAATTTAGGCCCTATGAACCTGCGATTTTTTCCTTAAGACCACTTCAGTGATTTATCCGAAAGAACAAAATATTTGAAATTTGCAGGAATAGCTTAAAAGTGAAGGACAAGCCTGTATAATTCTCATAAGTTACTTTCCAACTGACGAATTGACAGAAAGGAAAAGAAACGGCAGTTGTTCACGACAAATAACTCCATTCAATTACGTGTTGTAGGAAGTGTCCGAACGGACACCTTAATGCCTAAAATATCAGATTTTGTCCCTATTAGGGTGCTTCTGGGCCTATCATTTGTAGGGTAAGTTTAGGATACCTATACTTTTTATTTTTTACATTTTACTCTTTTTTGATTTTGATGATTTTTCGATTTTCTGATTTAGCAAATCACTGATAGTTCTTTAATGACCTCTATAGCCTAGTGACTAGCGAACCTTATGACTAGGGATTTTTTACCCATACCAGCTAGGCTAGTGTATTAACCCTAGGTGTGTGTTCGGGTGCTGTTAGGCTAGTATTCACCAATGCTACTATACCGAACTAGCTATAGTGATTATCTTCCTCAAGTCAGCGACGTTAGTGAGATATCCATTGCCTGAACATTCAATCCTTATCTTGTGACTGAAAGTACGCCGAACACACATGAAGCAGGCACACAAGAAATACCCCTGCCTGATTTGTGACGGTCACTGAGCATGGAGCAAATGCACTAGAGCAACTATAGGCATCATGCATCAGCCAAGGCGAGTACTTAGCCCTGGATATGAGCCTAGTTTCTGGTGCACTGATGGCAGTGATGTCTACTCGAAACCTTTACCCATGCTCATCCCTAAATATTAGCCTGGTATGCACTGATTCTAGTTAAACCTTGACTAGTTAGTAGGCAATCAGCCTAGCTTCTAACCTAATTAGCCCTGGGATGGTGGGTGTGGGGGATGGTTTTTTGACCCACTACACAAATGAACCTGAAGAATTTAGCACTTTAGGCCCTATTTATGCACTTTATTATGTAGAATTTATCAGGGTCATGGGTGTCACAAAATGTCACAAACACCCGTGGTGTGGCTGTTTTATGAACCCGTGTTGACTGTTGACCCATGAATCATGGATTCCCATACGCAGGGGGTGTTAGACCCCCCAAAGTCCACAAAAATTCCACTTTTTGCTCATTTTTTTCATATAAGGTCCAACTTTGAAGCTTTTGACAGAAAATCACCTTTTAGTGACGAGATGTTCAAAAATTTAAAAAAAAAAGGACCATTTTATGGGGTTCGGTCCCCTTACCAAAAAGTCCACCTTTTTTCCAGGTTCCCACCACCCCAAAATAATCCTTTGTATGTCAAAGAATGTTGTAAATGGGGTATTACTATATGGTTACTATGGTTACTATTGGCACATGAAGTTCAATTGAATGAATTTAGACTCACGTTTTCACTAAGGCTAGTAGTCCATGAATGCTTTTAGACCAAAGCTAGTCATGAGCTGCCTTGCCTATACAATCATGCTGCATGTCCAAACTTTTGATCTGTCCAAGAATGCCCTCAATCCACGAATCATCACCAATTCCGTCATCGCATTCTATAGCATGACTAGGAGGCCGGAGGCTTCGTCGTCGGTAGTAAACCTGCTCACCGTGCCCTCACCGTGATGACAAGCCGTTTCCATATCCACACGGCAACGTATAGCCACCGTCGCGTGCGCATTTTATTCAAATGTCTGGCGGAAACGGCCTCATCAAATTTTGATCAGAAACTTCTCTTTAAAAAAATGCGAGGCTTTTTTTAACTTTTGTTCACGAGGTTTCGTTTAAGAACATATAAGCATTGCCGTCTATTATTTTTTGAGCCCAAATTTTCAAAATGCTTTGACATTTGGCGCTTGTTCGGTTTTGAAAATGGAAGGCGAAAATTTTTGCACTTTTTTAAAAACAAACTCAATTTCTTATTAACTACATCATACGTTATAAAAACATTTTCTTTTTTCTTGTTTTCCCCATTCGCACGTGTAACTAATTTGCACAACCAAAAGCTGTAACCTGTAATGTTTCTATTCTATTTCACCTTCATCTCAGTTCTATCTTGCTTCAACATTATAATTTTTGGATATTTTTCGGCTAAGCCATAGCAGCTTCAATTGCTTTGTTAACGTCTCAAAACACCACTTCCGGGATCTCGAAATCCCGGTTCGCGCATGCGCTATGCGTTTGCCCCACCGTAGGATACTAAAAAAAAAAAAAATACGGGTTACCTACCCCACGCCTAAACAGGTTTGAAAAAAAGAGAAAATTACGGGTGAATCTTGACTTGTTAATATTTATAAAATATGAACTCTATAGCCAAGCACCGGATGCTGAAATTACGATTAATAAAAAATACGACTACGGGAATGTTGTGACGAGAGGGGGGGGGGTGGGGCATCTACATGGCGAGAACGTTATATGGGAGTTTGGAGGGTATGACAAATATGTGGAAACGGATCGGGAACTACAGCTTACCCCCCGGGGAGTAGGCCTACTTTGATTAAAAAAGTACACGGAAACGTATACGGGATTAAATATTGAAGTTTATATTTTAAAAAAATACGTAGAAAAAAATAAAATATACGGAAAGTATATACGGTATTAAATATTCAATTGACACTGGGTGTAGTCGCTTAGGGCGATCGGTAACATATTATGAATTTGATGTAATTAAAGTGTTAAAAAATCCAAAATTTTGTGCGAACTCGGGAGTCCTAAAGTTCAGTGGATACTGGTTTGTGCAAGTCTCGCCATGCATAGTTTGTCACTTCTTCAGTGACGCTTCAGTTTCAGTGATCGCTCCCGATGTGAGAAGTATTTAAGCCCTCAACTATCGTGAGCCCGCGCGAATCGCGGGCCTCCCGCTAGTGATCCAAATTTTAGACGTTGTCATAGGTTTAACACGTGAAACATGAAATCTTGACGAAAAAGTCTATTTTTTATGTTATGAAGCAACATGTTTCTTATTCCAAAACCTTTAGAGCTGAGAATCAACTCCACAGTAAGGGTTACTTTGATATTTTTTATGTATGAATACGTAAGAGAACTAGATCGAATGTCACGGAGAACACCCATGGTAGAACCACATCAATGCGCCTACAGCTTATTAAAAAAGAAGTTCACTAAATTTTGTCGTCATAGGCGTAAATCCCGGGGGATGGGGGATAGATCCCCAATATTTTGATTAGGAGGGGATGGTTTAATAATCACCCCCCCCCCCATGTTGAGCCCCGTGTCAATGTGTTTTGACCAAAATAACCTCATATGTTACCATAATAGTTTGCTTAGGCGGGCCATTTTGTTCTAATTACAATTACCTTTAACGATTTTAGCTTCTAAATGGCAAAATTTTTAGCGCGCTCGCGCGCACATGTGCTAGTAATGGGTCTTTTCAGCAGACCCCATTGTCATTCATGAAATTTGTCATCAACCCCCTCTCCCCATGTAAAAATAAATTTACGCCACTATTTGTCGTGGTTTATTAAAAAATCTACGTCTCTGTAAATTATATATCATTGCAAAAATCCCTGCTAAAGCGGTAAATTAAGCATGCTTCCACATAGGGCTGATGAGCTGATTAGGACAGCTTGCTTATCCACAATTTATGTTTATTTTTTTCTCTACTTTTTACCTTTACAGGGCCCAGAAAATGAGATTATAAAACATACCCAAATCTTTTGGGACTTCCATTGCAATAATAGGGCCCAGAAATAAGATGCATGCACCAGTGACATCATTTGTGAAAACGCTTGATTATCATCAGTGCATGAATAGATTCACACCGTCACCGGAATTTTCTATTACTCTCTGATAATCAATGTCCGCAAATGATGTCATCACCAACCCAAATATTGAATGCTTTCTTGCCCCTCCTTGTAGACTTAACCCAAACCAATTCTATTTGCATTCCTGGGCGCTCTCAGTATATCAATTAAAGAAACTAGAGAAATATGCATCCTCAAAAAAAAAACCTCGCGTCCTCAACAAATGAAAACTATACTGCCTTCTACGTGATAGCTTAAAATATTAAGATGATCGACCTTGTCCGTTGATCCCGTCGAGCCTACTTACTCGGACCACCTCACTAACTTACTTGTTTTGTGCGTTTTCTGTGAAATCAACAGTTGCAATCTACGAGTGGAAAGCATTTCCTATCACATTGCTCATCTTCTTAACCTTTCTCTTTGCATGAATTGTTAGCTGATATGATGCTGATGTAACACTAATCTAAAATCCAAAAAAGAAAATGGATGACCATCAGGAGAATTTCTCAGGATTGTGTATAGTGTCCGGTGTCAAGGTTCAGAACGCTTCCATTACCATACAAAATAGCGATAATTAAATATTAGGCTCGTTGGGTGCTGCGCCTATCATATTTTGCGGGATAGACTAACCTGAAATCTTTATCATTTTGCATGAATCAGCATTGGTCGATGCAATATGGCTACCCGCAGAAAGGTCGTGTGGGTATATACGCTCGTCGGTTTGGCATAACATAGTATGCACACTGAGATACAACAACATTAAACACTGTAAACATTAATTTGTCACGAAAGAGTTCTTATTTACAAACTTAAAACTTGTCATCAAATATTCGTTGATCATTCAGAAAATAAGCTAAATCATGTTTTCATAATGTTCAATAACATTTTTCAGGCTGTTCAATTAATTTTTATCATCACCGATGTTTTCATGACTTATAAAATTTCACTTTTTAAAAATTGCATGAACAAATTAATGAATAACAACGTGTTGTTGACTTGTCATTTTTAGTACATGACAATTCATGATAGACTAAATGCCAAATAATGCAATCATAATGTTGTCATTTTGATGGACAGGCTCAATTTAATGACACAATATAAATTCATACCGTCATTAATTGTCATACACTCAACGTTAATTTGTAATGTACTAACATGACACTTTTTGGTCAACAAGGACTTTTTCATTCATTATTTGTCATGCATTTGTAAAAAGGGAAATTTTATAAGTCATTTTTTTTTTTTTTAATTTTTCTTGATAAAATTGATTTGAAATCTGATATTGTTAATTGACAATATGAAAATATTACGCTTAATGATATTAAGCTGAATGATAAAAAAATCTTTGCATGACAATTTTTTCATTTGTCCAAATAAGGCCCTTTCCGTGACAAATAAATGTTTTCAATGAAGGGTCTTATCATTTTCATTACGTTGAATATCCAGGGTTTTACGATACAGCTCAATTTCCGGTTCTCGATTTATAAAATTGGGGATCAACTCATTTCATTTGCATAAATACGTTTGGTAAAAGAAAATTCAGTGGTGAATATACACAAATAATGCATATCTTTCTAATCCTGACAATATTTAAACGTTTCACTGTGACATTTTATTTTTTAAATTTATACCAGGTTTGGTTTTTCGAATTCAGCCACCTAACACAACAATCAAGGGGTGAAACCCATTCAAACCAGTCGTTTCCGTGATGGGCGCTGACAATTTTGAATATTGCACGGAAAATTATTATTTTTTGGATGCTTGTATACCACACTAATGCCATTCGATACACACAATCCGCCAAAATCTCAGTTGTGGATTGGTGGGTGTTTAGTGGGGTGGTTAATTTTTGTCCTACCCATTGCCACACAACGAATGAAATGACTCATCAGTCGTCTGATTTAAATACCGCCATCAATATACATCTTTTCAATCTTTTCCACACCTACGCGCGCATTGCATTATGAGAAAAAAGAGTACTTGAGCAACAATGATCCAGTTACACTATTCTTACACCATGGCCACCTCTAAACACACATACATTAATTTTATCACTACCGATTAGTGTATGCGAAGCGGCACCCACAGTATGTGAAGAAGCGGAGGCAGCCATATTGCTTTCTATTGTTTGTACTCTATGATTTTCTTGTGGTCGGGCAAAACATGCCGAGACGGTTTCTAAAGATTACGTAGCGTTTTGCCTCTCTATCTTATATAGAACCTCTTTTTCTAACAATACGTAGGGATTATTGTCCGACATTTAAATCCACGGCAAGAAGTGACTTTTACGAAATTCACTTTCCCCTCAAGCATGGGCAATGGAAACACCGGAGCTATGTTATTCACTTGCTAATCTGACCGTCAAAGATTCCTTTGTTATTTGGAGTACCCATAAGGTGTAGGAAGTGGCTTTTTAATACTGATGAATCCTGAGCAAAATGTAAAAAAAAATAAAAAAGGCTTTCTCCGTTATCGGATTTCGCTTTTGCTAAATCCCTAAAAGATCAAATCCCTAAAAGATCAAACCGGAAATATTAAACCAGTGGGCCTACTCGTTTTGATTAATTAAACTTCTCTCATCTCTGTATTTTGCAGTAAGAGCAGCAATGCGACTATGTTCAGATTATAGGAATAACATTTTAGGCTGCAATCGCACTCCAAATTTGGTACTGAAGTTGTAAAGTTGAAAATATCATTAAAATATGCCACAGCGGGAAATCTTTGGATAGTTAGTAAAATAAAAATATAATACGTCTGAGGAGAAAGGGTAAGTCTTCTCTGGTCTGAGTGACTTGAATATATTAGAAAATCATCTTCGATGAAAACGTCCTACCTATTGGATTCTTATGTATTATGTGATCGGAACCATATTATGCTATAGTACGTCCCGGCAGAAGGACACCTGCTCTTAAATAGGAGATATCACTCACCTTATAGGTATTTTATATTAAGCAGCGTTATGCTTTTAATGCTGTTCATTTTGGCTACACGGTAATAATCAAAGAAAACAGGAATATATGAAGAACTTCCTTCTTCATTATTGGCCGTTGCATATCCGTCATTTTCCTATTGAACCTAGGGGTCGCGGCGCAACTCTATGCTGATGGCTATTAAATTTCTTGTCGCGTCACATAGTCAATAGTTGTACTATTGACCGAAACTTTTGCATTAGCGCGGTCCAACAAGAGGCAAATGACTCTTTTGGTAGTCACTATTGTTCGAAAATTCGCATGAATTCAATAAAGATGACGGGAAAAGGTTGGTAAAGTTGGCTTAAAACCTACGTTCGCAAATGAAATCAAAACAAATACAAAAAACACGCTGAATGATTGGTTTTTGGAGAATTCCTTGACCTATCTCTGTGTTATATGGTTTAGATAGGTCGACAACGTCTGGGTAATGGCGTGTAATTTATTTTTTCGTATCTGATGAAGAGCAATCATAAATGTATGTGATATGCGTGTAAGACATCTTCATACCTCAAAGCCGTTGTCCTGTCATTTACTATGTTATGATTAAGTTATCATTTATATTCACTAGCTGTTCCATACTGTACAGTTTGGCTTTTCAATGCCTTACCATACCTGCCCGTAAAATGGAATTTCTTTTCCGTGTCAACTCCACTTCGGTATTTCTTATGTGCAAGTAATAAAGAAGTGTTAATCCCATATTCAGTGGGTCTTTAAGGTGTGTTGTGGAAATGTGTCCAAAGTGAGTCAACAAGCACAAACATTGTTTCGCATCAACACGATGGCTGAGTTTGATGCTAGTGACAAAATTATAATTACACTTTTGAATTATTATTTGGAAATATTCAACACTATTTCAAATATAATACAAACATAAACAAAAACACAAATATTAATAATAAATTATAATATAATCTAATATAATAAATATAACGCTAACAACAATTTGGGCAAGTTTTCCATATTCACGTATTCACAAGGTTATAATGAATTGAAATGATGGTGTTACACTACGCAATGCTAGGCATGTTGGCAATCATTTTATCAATGGAAATGAGGAAAAGGGCTATCCATTGGATCAAAATCAAGTGTCCTGTGCTCTTTTTGTGCCGTGCTAGACATGTTCCCCTTTTTTTTCTGGTAACCAAATTTTTAATGTAATTGTGATTGAATTCCGCCCGGCTTTCAATGCAAAACCACAACAGGGTATAGGTAAGGGACCGGTGATGGATGGGGGAATGGGGGTGGGGGTGGCAACCCCATTTCCGGAAGACAGGGGGGCAACAGATATTTGAAAATTGATTCTCATATATCGGTGCGAACAATTCTTGAATGATACATGCGTGGTAGTGAGACGAAACATAAGTCTAACTTCAAAGGCCGTGTTGCGGTTTTCTGGGGCGCCTATGTCCTTATTTCTGATCTTGTAAGCACGCATTGAAAATCCAGAAGTATGTAAGACAATTATAAAACAGAAAAAATGACTCTTCTCTTGACCAAGCACATGGATGGATTTTGTTATGATCTGAAAGTGTCCAAAACAAACTTTCTTAAATAAATTATGGAGACCGCGATTCAAATTTCAAATAAAGATCCTCCTTGGACGTGCCGTATAATAGGAATATAATACACCGTGATAAATTGAACGCACGTCGAAATCAAACTTCAATTTCTATGCAACACGTTTGCAAGGCGAGGCAACAGGTATTAAAATAATAATACGACAACAGCTACATCACATGAAGTAGAAATAAGAAAATGTCACAATGCTGCGTGCACGCATCTCACCTTTAAATGGAGACGAATTTTACCTTAGAGTAATCCCCTCGAACGAAAACACAAATTGTTAATGTTTCCCCTGCTGCTTGTTCATTTTCTCTACGCTTTTTCAAACGCCGGGCAGCTTGATGTATACCCCTATTTCATTTAGCTTTTCATTCTAACTATTTACTCTTTGAGCAAAAGGTCTGGTTCTTGATGTGCTCATGGCCATTCTATTCTCTTGTGGTTGGCACTATTGAACAGTTCCAATGACAAACATACTGGCAGGTAAAAGAAAATCCCTAATTGAATTCTCCGACTATTTCTTCAAATGTAGAAGAATAGAGCAAAAGTAGGTAGCCATTGGGAGATTTTATTTGTAAGATAACGTCTCTCTCATCGGTTGAATCGTTTTGACTCTTTCGGCATGATTTAAGATTTCTTTTCTCTAGGAGATCAAACACACCGCAATTAACGTAACGTTAATAATCAAATCATTTCTGGGGAGAAAGAGTTCACGGGAATTACGCACGTGTACTTAGCTTTAAGGCGCACGCTTCGCTTGATACATTTTGAAAAGAGCTAATATAATAGCGGATGAAGTAAGTTGTGATCAGATTCATAAATGCCGTGCTTTTTGTATTAGAATATAAGGCATAATGAGTAAGATATGTATGCAAGGTTTTGCCTGATAATTGTGCTACAAAAATAAAAGGTCATGGAAACGTAAGTAGGCTATGACATCAGTACTTCGTTATTTTTTATTGTAAATGTTCCATTTGCCTTATTTTCAAACAACGTGTGCTTACCCTGAAGCAGCACTTCAAGGCCTAGACATTTGTCTGACGTGGGATGTAGCGGTTAATTTAGAAAAGAACAAGAACCAAATTACGCTAGATATCACATTAAATTTTGACAAGCGTTGAATTGAAATTGATCGATTGCAAATGACAGGTTAAGCCAAGGAAAGCAACATTTAACGTCATATCTTCACCTTTGTAACTATTCTAAGTTGTCTACACTGTTAAAAAAATTTCCGTAAATTAAGAAAACAGATTTTCCGTAAATTTACGGAAAATCTGTTTTAGAAAACAATAAAAATAAAAAACATAAAAAATAGCTAAAAATGTTAATTTACGGAAATATTTCAAAAATTTCTGGCAGCAATATTTCCGGACTTTTTTTTTTGGTTCCGTAATTTTAAATTACGGGAAAATTCTGTTAAAATACATATTTTTTTCCATAATATGAGACAAATTTCTGTAAAATTACTGTCAAAGTTCCGTTAATTGACAAAATTTCTGTAAATTTACCCTAAAAATGACTGGAAATACTGCTGCCAGAAATTTCCGTAAATTTACGGACATTTTTTTAACAGTGTATATTATCCCGTGACCCATAGAAAAGCCGTTTTGTCTGCATGTGTTTGATTTTTAGAATAATTATTAGAAATACCCCGTGCGCCGAAACAAACTAAATGATGAAACCGTATTTAATTGAACTCCGAAAAATCCGAAATGCAAACATTATCGTGTGTGTGTGTGTGTGTGTGCTGAACATTGTAAAACCCTAGATGCAATAACCTCTGTTTGTGTCGAAGAATTGTAAAAGCAAAACCTGCTATACAGTTGAATTCATGGAGAACTGTAAGCAACATTTAGTTTCTTATATTAAAGCAATAATACTACATTTCTTCGTTCTTCGTTGATTTACTCCAAAAAAGTAAACATGACTGAAGACGTTTCCATGGTGATAGGCATAAACGAACATAATGTCCAGTTGTGCATGTACCATGAAGATAAAAGTGCACGTAAAAATCACCATCAACACACTAGAGTGAATGATGTGTGGAAGTGGGCTTACCTGCCTCAGCTACAGCCTGGAAGACAACAATAATTGGAGCAGTTACTTGTTCTGGTAGGCGATTTCACGTTGGCACAGTTCTGACATAAAAAGAATACTTGTATCACTTACGGCTGAGATAGGATGAATGCACACACGCTGGAAATGATAGATCGATGAGGTTATGATGTTTCTTGAAGAACGTGATACACTGGATTATCAGGCATTATCAGGCGTCTTTTCTCTAGTAAATCTAAGTCGAGTTGTTTGAGTAGATGTGTGTATCTAGCATATTCTCCACAGATAAGCCCGACAACTTGTCTTTGGACTACTTCCAGTGCCTTCATGTCAGTTCCAACATATGGATACCACGCAGCTGCGGCATGCTCTAATTGTGGCCCCAAAGCCTGATATGCCCAAAGCTTGATTTTGTAGAACATGGCCTTAGAGTCCGTCTGATGATACCAATAGTGGTACTTGCTTTGGATGTTATATTAACTACATATGCGTTTCTTCCTTGTGAGGTCACTGGATACGGTGACGCCAAGATATTTGTCACTCAGTGTTCTTTCTATGGCTCGGTTGGAGACATTGTAGTTATAACTTCTTTTTTTTTTAAATTTTTCTGGTGATGGTAAATCATTGACATTGTGATGCATTGAAGCCCATTTTGCCACTTGTCCGCCCATTAACACAGTGTTTAGATTTTTTTTGGAGCTGCTTTGGTCTTCTTTTCCGGATCTCTCTGTACAAGATGCTGTCATCAGCAAAAGTCCTTAAAGGTCCCAGGAAATGAGATGATAAACCTAGTCCAAATCTTTACGGACATTCCATTCCAATAAACAGGGCCACAAAAAAGAATACACTACCAGTGACATCATAAGTGAAACTATTGATTTTCAGTCAGTGCCATGAATAGATTCACACCAGTCACCCGGAATTGTCTATTACTCTCTGAAAAATCAATAGTTTCCCCAATGATGTCATCACCAACCCAAATATTGAATGCTTTATCGCCCCTCCTTGTAGACTTGACACAAACCACATCAATTTTATATGCATTTCCTGGGACCTTTAAGATGGTATTCACTTCGTCTGCTATGTCATTAATATATAACAGGAACAAGGTCGGGCCTAGCACTGAGCTCTGCAGCACACCTGATCTTACTGGCGTCTAGGATGTGTGTGACAACAACATTCACAACAACACATTGCATCTTGTTACTGGAACCCTTTGATTCAATTCAAGGTTTAACCCCTTATTTCACAGTGATGAAGTTTGACAGCAAGTCTTTGGTGGGGTACCTTATCAAAGGCTTTATATATAGTTCGTCCATCTGAAGTGTGAGTACGCATATGACTAAAAAGACCAATTTTGGCACGGAAAGATCGATGACACACTGAACAAATAACTCTGGATGAGGAGTTAGCAGTTGTGCTAAAAGTAGTCCTAGTTCTGGACTTTCTTTGCTGTCTTTTCAACTCTGCTTGTTGGGTGCGTTTAGCCTGATTTTGTTTCACATGATCTCAGTGCACTGAACCCATGTTGATTGTCAAAGGCTTTACTGTAGTCCAAAAGTAACACGTCCGTCTGCCCGCACCTGCTTAGACATTTCGCCCAATCTGGTAAAGCATCAATTAATTTTGTTTTAAATGATCTCAGTGCTCTGAACCCATGTTGATTGTCTTGATGTTATTCTTTGACAGATGTTTGGATTCATGAGGTAAGATATATGTTCTCCATGATCTTGCATGAGATACAAGTCAGACTGACAGGCCGGTAGTTTTTAGATCCCTTTATATATATTGATGAAACTAACGCTGTTTTCCTGTCATGTGGAAGAGATCCAGTAAATGTATGACTGAGTGTAAATAAAATGCATCATGGGTGCTAACTCCTGCTTATAGTCACGAAGAACTCTGGCAGTGATGTTGCCTGGCCCTGATGTCTTGTTTACATTGCGTTGTTATGTTGAAGCTGTTTAATCACACCTGGAAGTTCAATGACCATATCTCCAATGCTGTTGTAATTAGATTCAAGTTTACTTGGCAAGCTAGATAGGTATTCATGCGTGAACACAAAGGAAAACTGGTTGTTTAGTGCTTCTACCTCAGCCCAGTCTGTGAAATTGTTAATGCCATTTGTGGAGAGAGTAGGAACTCCAATTGCTTCCCTTCGTTGTGACCTAACAAATATCAATGCTCCCTTGTGTGACACTCTTGTTCACCGAGCCCAAGTCATCCAGTGGAAAAGGCAGCACAATGGAGAGGTTTCGCCAGAGGTTTTATAAAAGAGATTTTTTTCATTTATTTTTCATCAATCGTTTTTCTTACTTTAGATCTAAACGTGAAGTTGGTGATATTTTTAAAGCATACTCTTTTCCCCAAGGGCAAATTGGAGCACATTTCATGTTGTTGTATATCTCCAGAAGTTGTAATAAGAACATGTTTTATGGGCCAACGAAATGCCATTTGCAATTTTATTGATTAAAACGTTGAAGAAGTAGACAGTTCTTTGTTCTTCATATAGTTCTACTCTTACGAGAAAAAGAATCCAAATTGACTCAAAAATTAAATTGTATATTATAGAATGGGAGGGTATTTCTCACGCCTAGAAAGCGAGAGGTTCCGGGTTCGAGACCGTGTATTTTTCGTCTTTATTTAGTTCTGTGCTCGCCAGTTTCTCCGAGCTTCTATATAATATTTAAAAATTAAATTGCTGAATATTTTGCAACACATCAAAGAACGACCTCAAATGGACGTTTCGAAGAACTTAATTCAACCTTTACATAGATGGTTTTGACTTCTTTAAATGTGTTATTGTCTAGCGATGAAATTAACTTATACACTTCTATTGTGTCAGGCATGAATCATGTATCATTCCCAGGACCCAATTGTCAATTAAACTGCTGGTTGACATGCTGATATTTGGGATATTGAACTGCGCCATCCGACATCCGCTTGTTGCACAAATTATTGTGGTACATGACCAGACAAAAATCATTTAAAAAATATCAACACAAATATACCAAAAAAAATCCTACCTTCATGGCCCTGATAAACTTGTCCCTTGTCTGCATTACCTAGATATGTTTTTTCATTATATCGCCCCGATCGTCAATCGAGGAAATTAAAAACAAATCGAAGCTGCATTGACTTCCCGATCTCAATTGAAGCCAATCCATCACTGCCTTCCATTTATTTGATTGAATGTTTCGCTGGAAAAATCTACAGTATGGAGCACGAAGATGTTAAGAAAAAGGGAAACCTTTCTAGACAAGCTTATTTTGACGTATTTCATGTGAAAAGGTTATACACGCTTATACAAGTAGGTTTTCTCTTTGAACAACAAAATGATATCTTGGTGATATGTTGATAAAATGGTATTAGAAATGGCTGATGTTAGCTGGATGCTTCTTTATCTTTGGCTTTACCGTAAATCAATATTGACAGAATTAATAGAACAAAATAGGGGGACCGAGAACCACAAATTCAGGATATGAACATGATCTACTTATGACATAGTATAATAGCGATGGTTATTAACCGTTGTTGACATTGTTGAAAATAACACATTAAGCTGTCATGTAGCAAGATTGTGAAAATGCTGACTCAGAAACTCTTAAAGGTGCAATGAGAGATTTCACATATCAGGTGTCCCTAAAAAGGTACTGATTTTTGCCCCAATGTAAAGCTTTCCATCAAAAATATCCCCATCTGAAAAGATTAAGCTGAGAAATGTTTCTTTGGTACAAAAATTGTGAAATTTCTAACTTCGTACAGGAGCAAATACGAAATCCAGCCTATGTTTTGTATTGAAAAATAAGCAAATCGAAATCACTTGTTTTCTCTCTTTTAAGACATTTCTGTAGCCAAATACAAGGTAAGAAATCTATTGAGTGTCTAATCTATATGAAATTACTATTATTACACAATATTTGTGGTTCCTCAAAATCTCTCGTTACACAGTACAGTACAGCACAGTGCCAGTACAGTATAGGCACATGGAATGCATTTTGGGATTGGCTTGTAAAGTTCTTCCTCTTATTGTATCCAAACACTGTGGTTCTCAAATATGTTCCAGCCAGAGACGGATACAACGTCTGGCTGCTTCACTGAATTTGCGCGAAGGGGGTCCTTGTTTGTGCATTGTTGCTCCAACAATGGTCAGACAAGATATGTTCCATTGTCTGTGGTGCTGTTCCACAAACGAACTTATTTACAACATCATTACACCATATCGAAAAGCGCGCCACTGCTTAATATAATTAACCTTGGTTGGGTCACCTGTATAGTGCTATACCAAAGCACAGAAAGCTTGCACCTGAGTCAAATTATCCAATTACATTTCATTCCCATTTTGCTCATAATAATTTCATAGACACTTAGTACAATTTGTGTTGCAATAGATCAAAGTCCATATTAGCGAAAATGTCAGTGGTTTAGTTCTGACATCGTCTTTAATGCCACTGACATTGTTGATATGCACAAAGCAAAACCACACTTCTTCAAAACATTTCCCATCCATTACATCGTTCCATTATACCGTTTTGCTAGTTTCGATCGTTCGTGTTTTACATTCAATTCACATGGACTATCGCAACCTCGTGTCACGGCGCATCGGATTTCCACTGATTGTACATGCACGACCCCATGCAGTAATTGGTTGGAATAGATCACACGACATGCATTATGCATGGTGCAGGGTGGTGTGACGTCGTAATTAGCTCGACGTGCCTCGTTTTGTTGGTGGTTTGAGGATTCTTTTTGCGTGTGTATGGCAATGGAGTAGCGGTGCCCGGCGGCAAACCTAGACTCCTTTATAAATATTGTTGAGTGTCCGGTAAAAGTGTGTTCGTGTGTGCTGATCTGCTTCCAGGTAGCCCCACTTCTGCAAGGAAACCTTAGATCGGCCAATTCTGGTTCTCAATCTGTTGAGGCATCGCCATTCAGCCCATGAGGAGTCAGTTCCAGGTGGGAGATACTCACCAGGTTTAATACCAATAGTTGGTTGATGCTCCTTCGAGACTGTTTCAAGAGGTTGAACTTTGCTTAAGAAACTCTCTCTGGATTTAAGGTGGTTGGCAGCAGGTATCTGTCCAGACATAGGGTGCTTCACATTAGATACTTGGCAGCTACGCTCTTGCATGCTCGCTACGCTACGACAGATGTCTGGTGGAGCAATTCCTGTTAGAAAATTTTCCGTAAATTTACGGAAATTTCTGGCAGCAGAATTTCCAGACTTTTTTTGGGTAAATTTACAGAATTTCCGCCAATTAACGGAACTTTGACAGTAATTTTACAGAAATTTGTCTCATATTAGGGGAAAAAATGTGTATTTTAACAGAATTTTCCGTAATTTAAAATTACGGAAAGAAAAAAAGTCCGGAAATATTGCTGCCAGAAATTTTTGAAATATTTCCGTAAATTAACATTTTTTATGTTTTTTGTTTTTATTTTTATTGTTTTCAAAAACAGATTTTCCGTAAATTTACGGAAAATCTGTCTTCTTAATTTACGGAAATTTCTAACAGTGGATAGGATGTGTAAGTTTTCCGTTGGTGTTGGACGGAGGCATCCTGTGATAAGCCGGCAGGAGGTATTTAATGCTGAATCAAGCTTCCTAATTGGCATGGGTTGATCTTTCCCATACAGGGCAAGTATACTCTGATATTGTGAAGTTAATATCGACAGAGACAACTCTTTCGTAGTTGTCAACCTACACTAGCATTTCAACAGTGTAGTAAAAATAGGATCAAAATGATACCGGTTTACGGTCAACGAGAACTGACCGTTCGACTTCAAACACGTTAGAAACAGTGGTATACAGCACGATGCAATAACATAAACGGGAATTTCCTTGCATTGCGCAACTACTATACGAGACTGAAAGGTAGGCGCACAATATTTTTGATAGTCTGAAGATGCCATATTCCTTGTTCTTTTGGTGATTGAAACTGTTTTCAGTATCAGTAAAAAATAGAAAAAAATCTTCCCTTTTAAAAGCCACCGAGGATGTGTAAAAGGATTAAAAATATTTGAATTATTCAGTGAAGTAATATCAATGCCTTAAAACGTGCTGATTGTTTCCCGTCTACATAGTGTGTATTATAAACCTGAGATCGAGTCAGACAATGCTTATAACCAGTAAAAGAAAGCGTCTGTTCTCAATTGGCAGATATTCTCTCTGTCTCTAACCATAGGTCAAATAAAACACTTGAAATGCTATAGAACTATAGATTGGGAGCTCTTAACGTGTTATTTTCATTATTTTCTAAAGAATACGAGTAAAACACGTGCAATACAAAAGATGAATTATATCTGAGAGATAACCTTCTGAATAGCATGAGTTGCAGCAATGTCAAGGGGAATTATTATCCTGTCACGTCCAACAATGAAGGCATGTCACTGTACTTTGTAGCCCGTGTATTCTATAATCGATACTTATAACGTTTGAAAATTACTCAACATACAATTTCGTCATTTCATCGTGCTGTTTTGCATTGATCGTTTGTCCGTGTGGTAGAAATACAATACAAATTCAAAACTATACATTTGAATTCAGCATGATATCGAAAGAGCCTGGTCTTATGTTACTAGGTAAATAATAATAATAAGAATATAGCAAATATATTAGAAAATAATATATAAAACAGCGAAAGAAGAGGTGGTCACCAATACTTAAAGAAGGAATAAAGAATGCAACAGATCAGATGAAAAAGTAAGACATCCGCGTAAGACCTTTAACTGCAGACATCTCCAAAATAGGAGGAGAAGAAATCATCGAGATCCTAACAAATCTCTTCCAAGGACTGGAGGCCGACCAAATGTCATCCTAGTCAGGATAGATAAGGTGTTAGATGTGAAACAGCCACAAGAGCAGGCAGTTCTCTGATCAAGATTCCGGACACGTGATGAGAAAGCAAAGGAATACCG